>CAAKHD010009543.1:30287-42155 GCA_901007705.1 Fistularia tabacaria | reverse complement strand
CCTCTCGTGTCTTTTTCAGCCCCGGCGCTGTCCAATGTGTGGAAAGAGACGTGTGTGTGTGTGTGTGTGTGTGTGTGTGTGTGTGTGTGTGTGTGTGTGTTTAAAAAAAAACAAAAAAAAAAACATCTCAAAACGTGTTCTGTTTACTTCAGTGACATTTACAATCTGCAAAGTGCGTATGCTTTTCCAGATTGTTGTTTTAATTCTGAAAACCGTGTCTCAACTCAGCATCTCTGAACTGGGACACCGATCCAGTCACAGGCGCTCAATATCAGAGGAACGTTCAGTCTGTTCTGACCTGGTATCAAGCCAGGAAAAGCTGTCAGCAGCAGGGAGCAGATCTCCTCAGCATCATCGAGCTCCACGAGCAGTCTTATATTTCAGGTATTGAGCCAGCGTTCGGTTCGCCGCCGACGTGACGGTGTGCGCGGTGTGTTTCCTCACTGCAATCCCTGGCTTGACGTAGGACTCATCAGCACCTTTGAGATGCCTCTGTGGATCGGATTAAACAGCTTGGATTTTAACAGCGGATGGAAGTGGAGCAACGGAAACCCGTTCAAATACTTAAACTGGGCCCCAGGTCAGTGACAACGTGCTCTTCTTCTTCTTCTCCTTTCAGCTTTTTCCTTAGCAACAAATCAACCCATCTAACCCTGTTCTCTGGATCCTCCTCTCTCACACCGTCTACCTTCATATCTTCTCTCATTACCTCCATAAACCTTCTCTTCGGTCTTCCTCTCGACCTCCTACCCGGCAGCTCCAATTCCAGCGTCCATCTACCGATATATTCACTATCCCTCCTCCGTCCATGACCCAACCATCTCAGTCTGGCTTCTCTGACCTTCTCTCCAAAACATCTAACATGTGCTGTGCCTCTGATGGACTCGTTCCTGATCCTCTCCATCCTGGTCACTCCCAAAGAGAACCTCAACATCTTCATCTCTGCCACCTCCAGCTCTGCCTCCTGTCTTTTCTTCAGTGTCACTGTCTCCAAACCATCCAGCATCTCTGCTCTCACCACTGTCTCCTCCACCTTTCCTTTCATTCTGGCTGATGTTCTTCTATCTCATCGAACCCCAGACACTTTTCTCCACCCATTCCAACCTGCTTGAACCCGTTTCTTTACCTCTTTTCCACACTCTCTGTTGCTCTGGATTGTTCACCCTCAGTCCTGTCAGTAAAAACATGAATTAGAGGTTAATAGCACATAAATGCTGCGTGTCCTAGTAGGACGCAGTAAGATGAAATCAGCTCAAATTAAACACACAGCTGATATTTATGTGATCTATCTGTCACGCTCACATGGTATTGCATGATTAAAAACTTGAGCTCAGCCGCAGTCTCTCAGATTTTTCGGTCATACAAAATGTAATTGATTCCAATGCTGTTACTCACAAGCAGTTTTTTTACAATTGGATCTCGTTTCTTATGATCAAGATGATATCATCAAAAAAATTGTGAGATCATCCTGTCATGCTTGCGGTGTTTCTGCAAAATGTACTTAAGTGTTTGATGCAAAGGCCTCCCACAAGCATTGAACAGCTTCCTCCTTTTTCAGGGAGTTTCTGATGAATGATCAATATGCGTATTTGTGTCTCCAACAGGCCATCCCTCATCAGAGCCCGGCCTCAGCTGTGCAGCCATCAATGTAGTAAAAGCTTCAAAATGGGAGAGCAACGACTGCAACAAGAAGCTTGGATACATATGTCGGAAGGGAAGCACGCCGACTCTGCCTCCACCTCCAAGTAACATCTTTCTCAAACCAAAGCATTGAAATGAGCTCGTCTATAAGCGTTTTCCTGGAAAAGACGCGATTTTTTTTCTTGGCTTTTGCTTGTAGAACAAGACCAACCCACATTCTGCCCCAGTCACTGGGTTCCTTATGCCAACCACTGTTTCTACTTGGAGAGGAAAAAGAAGATGTGGCGGGACGCTTTGACAAGCTGCCAGCAGAACGGAGGGGACTTGGCCAGCATAAACAACATCGAAGAGCAGAGCTTCGTCATATCCCAATCTGGATACCGTATGTCAGTTTTATTGAGTTATCGAGTTATTATTTTTTTTTTAGGTTGAAAATGAAACGCGGTTTGTACATTTTAACATCCAGTGCCGACTGACGTCCTCTGGATCGGTTTGAATGACCAGAGGAACCAGCTGCTGTTCGAATGGGCCGATCGCTCCCAGGTCACCTTCACCAACTGGAAGAGCGATGAGCCGTCTCATGCCATCTACCTCCAAGAGGACTGTGTCTCTATTGGTGGACAGGTAAGCCAACAAATGCCTCCTTATGGACAGCATCACCGACTCGCAGTGGTATATTTCAGTCTCATTTCTCTGCCAGAGTTTAATTTGTAAAGTTATCATCTTCATATCTTGTCAATTGTTTAGTTGCAACTTGTCAAACAAGTCCTACCTGTTTATATATATTGTTAACACTATTTATTGTTTGTTTTTAGTTTTCCATTATTGAAAACTTTTTCTTGCACTGTCCACTTTCTGCTGTGAGTGATTGAAATTTCCCCACTGTGGGACGAGCAAAGGAATTATCTATTGTAATCTAAAGATTTTACGAAGCCTTTTTGCCTGAAAAATTCCTAAAAAACTGTACTTCTCTTCAATAGAAGCTATTAGCCGAAATTGCATTGCGAGCATTTAAGTTGAAAGTATTTCACAATAAATCACTGTTTTGTGTAAAACAAAAGCCACGTTCAAGACGTCCGATTCTGAACCAAGAAAATCAATATTTCTTTATGGAGCTGGAATCATAGTGTTGCATTCACTGACAAGAAGAAGGCCCAGCACATTCCACTGTTAGAACAATGCAAAACCGTTGATTCATATGGTTTCTTCCATTCACGATCCGATTACACGCCTGAAGCATTTGGTTCTGACCATTTCCGCTTCCAAGCACAAAAATAAAGCGTACACGGTTATACGCCCCTCTGGTGTAAAACTGGGATTTCTGAAATGAACTCATAAAATCACTGAAATCACTGAGAGAACCTCAGAATACCTTCTACTATAGAAACCAGTAAAACCAGTAAAAGAAATATGTCCTCACGATGGTATTTTCTCCGTCCGCCGCGCAGGAGGGAAAGTGGTCAGATGAAATGTGTGACAGATTGTACGGTTACATCTGCAAGAAGAAGGCCTCGACCAAAATGGAGAAAGGCACCCATGAGGAACTTAACCCCGGATGCAAGCACGTGAGTGGCGCCATGTCCTTTTTTTTATCTGCATCAAAACAAAGCCCCCTTGATTATTTCCCCTCTTTTATTATCAGGGCTACACCAGGTTTGGTTCCTTTTGTTACGGTATCGGAGCTGAGAAGAAGACCTTCAATGAGGCAAAGGAGACTTGCTCGCGGGCCGGAGGCAGCCTGGTAGATGTTGCCGACAGGTGCTACGCGTTTTGATGCTCAGAATATTCACCAGTCGTTTTCTGTCTGAAGTCAGCTGACCTTTAAATCCCACCGTTGTGTTACAACTGAAATGTTCAGTGCGTCCTGAAACCAGAGGACGTCTTGAGTTGTTTTGTTTTTTGCACGGAATCACAGTATGGATGATCGTCTTTCTTGAATTTGAACACAGATATGAGAATGCCTTCTTGATCAGTTTGGTGGGTTTAAGACCTGAGAAGTACTTCTGGATAGGATTTTCCAATACAGAGGACACGCACAACTTCAAGTTGGTTACCAGGAAAAAAATCCAATTCACCCATTTCAACGTTGGCATGCCAGGTACAGCTAATTCTATTTGCATCTACACAACAAATGGTCGATGATGTGCGATAATCATTTATATCCAGTGTTCAGTCCTGCATATGACATTTCAGATTTTGACTGCACTGGTATTGATGAGGCAATATTTGAATCACATTTCTTATCCTCGCTAACCATATCACTGGAGAGTCTTCAGTGATTCTCAGGATGTCAGATGAGAATGCATTGGCGCGCTCATATCAACAGATGCTGCTGTTGCTCTGCAAAATCATCATATCAATCGCTTTGATATTTCATCCAGCCCTAATGGTGTAGCGAGGACATGCATATTCTTTGTGTTTACTTGGTTGGTCATTTCAACCAAATGAAAATACATTCAAAATGTCCTTTGTGATGTCCTTATTGTAAAATTGTTAATTAGCAAATGTGAATATGTGAAGGCTGTCAACTAAAATGCTGAATGTTGGAAATTATTACATGACGGAATATTTCTTTTCCATTTTTTTTTCTCAATGTCACTCGTTCTGTCACCGTCATGATTGAAATCCACAGTTTATACGCCGACAATTACCTTTGATCATGACTTGACGTCTTTTGGCTGCATTTATCAAACTCTTGTTTTCTTCGCTTGTAAAAGACAGAAAACAAGGATGTGTTGCCATGACCACCGGGGTTTTTTCTGGATTGTGGGACGTCGTGAGCTGCAGCAACAGGGAGAAGTACATATGCAAAATGATCGCAGAGGGGGCAACGACGACAAGTGCTCCTCCCAGCACCCCGGTCCTGGGCTGTGCCCCCGATTGGATCCCTGTCTACAGACGGAACATCTGCTTCAAAGTAGGAGAGCAAAACTGGCAGTAAAACATTGTGTTCCTGAGACCTGAGCAAACGTCTTAAAATATTCATCCATCCAAAACTGAGCTTTCAAAAGGATTGCAGGTTTACATATGATTAATTAAAAATGTGTTGTTGTTTTTTTTTTGTAAATGAGAAAACATTTTTGTTATCATTTTAAATGATCCAAAAAAAAAAACATTTAACTTTGGAACTTTGGATCATCACACTGTAATTTCAACATCATCACTACACTATTTACTGCACTAAGCATTAATATTTTTACCACATGACATGAAATACGTTTTTGGGCATTGAATTCAATTGACTCATCCAATCTGAAATGTAATTAATCCTTTTCCCTCCATCAAATTACTCTTTCCCATTCTCTTAAAAAGGAAATCACCTGGCCTGGTCATTCTTGCAATATTTGTGCGTGTGTGTGTGTGTGTGTGTATTTGTGTTTGTGTGTGTGTGTGTGTGTGTGTGTACAGTATGTATGCATACCCACGCATGTATATATATATAGATGTGTGTGTTTGTGTGTATTTATATATACATATACGCATACATATATGCTGTGTATAGCGTACATGTGAGTATATAAAAATCTACTCACACACACACATCCATATATCATGTTCATGATATTATTTCAATAAGTGGGAAATTATTACAGAATGCAACTCGAGCAGCAGTGTGAAAAAAAAAATCAATATATTTTACGTGCATATTTGTTTTTGCTCAATCCAAAGGTTTTTGGGCCGACACTGACGAAGAAGACTTGGAAAGAATCGTTGGACTTCTGCACGGCCATCGGTGGCGACTTGTTGAGCATCCACAAAGAAGACGACCTGATCGGTCTCAAGTGTGTGATCACCTTACTTACATCTGAACCTATAGTGTGCTTATGAGCATTTCAGGAATCAGTGCAACATTTTTTTTCTACTGTCCTAAAGGCTTCATTCTTCCATTCCGGCGTGGATTGGCCTCAGCCTCCAGGGTGACCAAGGTTTCGTCTGGAGTGATGACTCGCCTGTATGTTGCTCTTGATAGTCATCACAAAAAGTGTACAAATACATTCCAAACAGTTGGTCTGATCATGTTTATTTTCTCCGAACCTAGTATGAATATCAGAACTGGGACTTTGGTGAGCCCAACAACCACAATCAAAACGAACATTGTGCGGAAATGCAGTTATATCAAAACAAACTCTGGAACGATCGTCACTGCGAAGTGTACAATTTCTGGATCTGCCAGATACCTAAAGGTAACATGTCCACCCGATCACCTGCCCCATTTTCCCTTGCTGCCAAGATCATTTTCTCGATGTTGTTTTATTTTCAGGAGCCGTTCCCAAACCCAACCCGGTTGTCATTGAAATAAGTAAGTCAAATTATGTTGTTTCTCAAAGTTTGCTCATAACCTGATATGAACAGGTCGAATTCGCCAATGGATGTTTTCTCTGATTCGTGAATGAAAGAGTGAATGGTCATATGTCTCTACTGGCAACCAGTCCGGCGCGAACCACCAACTCTCACCCAGTGACAGCTGGGATAGGCGCCAATCTTTCCCGAGGCATTGTTCTTCGTTTTCAAAAAGAGCATCTGCATACACGTATATCTTTTGTTTGATTGCTCCTTTGCAGCTTACGAGAAAACAGAGGATGGCTGGCTCAAATATAATGACTCACAGTATTTCTTCAACAATGAAAAGCTACCCATGGAACCTGCAAGAGAATTCTGCAAAAAAAACTTTGCCGATCTTGTTGTCATCACGGGGGAGAGCGAAAGGTTGTTTCTTTGGAAACAGGCAAGAGCTCTTTGTCTTTTCTTTAAGAAAAAAAAAACAACTACTGAATTTACAGTGCAGGTTGAAGGCGGTTTTATTAAACTCAGCACTGAAAGTCTTACATTGTACTTCAACAGATACAGAAAGGCAAAGAAGGACAGCTCTACATTGGCATGGTGTTGAATTTAGACAAGTCTTTCAGGTCATCCATGTTTCACAATACTATAGGTTTGCAATTAAAAAAAAAAATTCTGATCAGTATTATTAAAGAAAAAAGCCTTTCAGCTTAGCATGTGATACCAAATGAAAATCTGTTTATTTATTTTTTGGGGTTTCCAGTTGGATGGACGGCAGTCCTGTGACATACACTGCTTGGGAACGCAATGAACCCAACTTTGCAAATAATGATGAAAACTGCGTGACTATTTACAAGAGCATGGGTGAGTCTGATGCAGAGGCACGACGCACTTTCACCGCTCCAATGTGACTAATCTGACCGTTGCTTCTTTCCCAAAGGGTATTGGAATGACATCAACTGCGGAATCCGTCTCGCCTCTATCTGCAAGAGAAGCAGTGATTACGTCAATACGACAGTCGCCCCCACAGAGACCTCTAAGGGAGGATGTGCCCCGGAATGGTTAGCCTTCCAGGGAAAGGTGTGGATAAAATCATTTTTAAAAAATGTAGAATATTTACATCCATGCAATGAGTGACAGTGTACTTCTGCCTCGATGCAAGAAGGTCCCTGGTTGTATTCCGACAGCAGGTTTTTCCGTGTGGAGTTTGCGCGTTCTCCCCGTGCATTCTGGAGTTTCCCTCCGTTTTTTTCAAGTTGCGAAAACATGGAGCCGGGTCAATGGAGACCACGAATTGCCCGGCTGTGTGACTGAGAGAGTGAATGGTTGTATGTCTCTATGGGACGTGTGATGTGTCACTGCACTCCCAGAGAAAACAATGCGTCTTCTAAAGTAGGGGTGTCCAAATTTTTTGCAAAGGGGCCCGTATTTGGTGAGGTGAAAACGTGCGAGGGCCGACCATTCAGCCCGACATTCTTTGAACCATTAACCTTAAATGCAAATGAACTATTTCATAAAATTGTTTTATTGCAAATGGCATAGTTTTCATGTCTTAACACAGAACCCAAATCTAAAGTTTTTACCAAAACCACCCCGTCTTTCAAATTTTTAAAGCTCATAAAATGAGAAAAAAGTCTGTCTGGGAAAAAAAAAAAAAAAAATGTTGAGAAAGATGAAACATAATTAGGCTCATTTGAAACACGACATATTTTTCACTATTAAATGCTCACTATGAACTTCTAAATTCAAAACATGTGAACAGGAAAATAACACTAACAGTGATGTTATTCAGACGTACAAAACATTGAGCGCCAAATGGATCCTTGTATGACTCGTGATCAAAAAGGAGCAATGCGGTGTTTCTCATTGTTAAAGGAAATGGACTCTGCCGTTTGACCCATCTACTGTTTTCCTTTGACTGACGTTTTATCTCATTCCGGCAAATTATCTATTTTACACAGTGCTACAAATTCGTGACGGATGAGAAGAAAGCGTGGCACAGCGCCAGGACCCACTGCCAAAAACAGGGAGGAAATCTGGTTTCCATCCTCAAGGAAAGCGAGCAAGGTGTGTGATGAGTGCAGCGTTGGCTGGTAATGATCTGCCTTTCTACAAAGTGGACTTTTTTAAGGTTTCGTTCCGTAACATCGAGATGAGGGCGTCTTATATCCTTAATGAATTGTCTTTGGCTCAAACAAAGTTGTTTCTGTAGACTTCCTCACAACGCAGATGCTGAAATACCAGGAGAACTTTTGGACCGGCCTGAATGACATCAACTGGCAAAAGCGCTTTCTGTGGACTGACGGCAAAGGCATTACCTTCACCAACTGGGCCAAAGGCTATCCAGTTATGTCGCATACAGTCAGGAAGGGTGATGGCACGAGGGTAAATTACACCTCTATCTTTTTTATATCATCGTTTCATTTGCTTACAACAGGCTGTGCACAAATGCAACATAAACCAAGTCGGACGCCTGTTTTTCCGTCGCGAATGCACCATGCAGCCTCACGTTGATTTAGTCGCTGCCTGTATGTACAACATAGCCATGCTGCTGTGCAGAATGAGGCTTGGCGGCTTTGTCTTGCTGTAATAAACAGAGGTGATCGGGAAAAAAAACATTACCCAGCTGGCAGACGAAATTGAATTCCAATTTTGAATTCAGGGGCGGAACGTGGACTTGTCTGACTTGAATGTAGTCAGTTTATCTCAAAGGACTTTGGGCCCAGCGGCGAGATGCAGCGGTAAACTGCTTTGAAAAACAAAAGTTCCCAAGCCCGCGTTGCAATATCCTGCATGGGCAGAGGTCGCGTGCGTCTACCGTCGGTTTCCATCCTTCATCCGGTAATCTTTATCCGAGGCCGGCGTTGTTATGGCCCGTAGTCAGTATAATCCTGAAGTTCATTGCACAATTGAGCAAAATTGAGCAACATCGGGTGAGAAAAATGGTGAACCTCTTGCGACAGGCTGAGGGACTTTCAAGTCGTTCATATCCTTCATGCCCGTCCCTGTGTCACCGTTGCTAAATGAACGCTGCTCCTGGGGAATGCTCCAATCGTTTTATACCTTTCACCATTCTTTGCTGACTCCTCTACCGGCTTTTATGAAATGTGCTGTTGACAATTTGCCTTATGAATGTTTTCACTTGAAATGCACTGCAAAGGTCCTTAAACCTGCAACCCAAACATTTCACCAACGGACTGTTCATGTGAGACTTGGCTGTACCAAAGGCTTACACTTAAATCATTGCAGCAATGAACTGATGACCAAAGGAAACCGCTTTTCTCTCTGTCTGCCTCTTAGATGCTCGCCTGCGTGAGCATGATAGGCAACAACATCAAGAAAACTGGAAAATGGAAGGTGGAGCTTTGCTCCAATGGCCGTAGCTTCATCTGTAAAAGGAATGTTGGTGAGTGAAATATGACTGAAGGTCATATTTACGTCTTTTCCAAGGAACAAAAGTTCACAAATTGATGTCAACAAACAAATCATTACTATTCATCGATACATGCATCGGTTTCACCCCCCCAGAGTTCCGCACAGGAAACAGTATTGCAAGCATTAGTTTGAGAATTAATATTCCCTTTTTCTACAAATACAAAATAATTCATCAAAATGTTAACAATAAAATCAAATACAATGAAAAAATAAATAAAATCGAATACAATGACAATTCCATAGAAATTAGAATATAGATATAAGACAAAGGCTGCTAAGGGAAGTTGAGAAACTGAGTCGCAGTTGGTTTTAGGATGCTTAGCATGATCTTAACATGTGCCCTATGACGCGTCTTGCATTTGCGAAGCCTTCCTGGAGAAGGTTTGCTGCCCGCAGGTAAAACATTTCCTGGTGTAAGGCTGGACACTTTTCTTTTCTACAAAGGCTATGCTGGAGTAGAATATTGCCGATTCGGATTTATTCGTCCCGTTTCTTAACTGGCTTGTCCGACTTACAAAGATTCCCAGATCGTAGCTCCACTCACCACTGAATCACCAAAGACCTTCTACAAGTTCGGCAATGACTCCTACAAATTCGTGACGCAGAGGATGAAGTGGGATGAGGCGCGACGGCAATGCCAGGCAGATGATTCGGATCTCGCCAGTATCTTGGACCCCGTAGTGCAGGCATACGTCAACTTGCACATTTCCAAGTTCGGTGAGCCTCTCTGGATCGGCCTCAACAGCAATGTGGTAAAGACAACAGCTCGGAAAGGATTCATTCATTTTTCCTAAGAGTAGAGGATTCCTTTCTTGCAAACCGTGCTTTCTTTATGGCAGACGAACGGGTTCTACAGGTGGGTGGATAACTGGAATCTCGATTACACGAAATGGGGCAAAAATGAGCCTAAAGTCAATTACGGATGTGTGTATTATGATGTGGACAAAACCTGGAAGACAGCATCGTGTACGGAAACCTACTTCTCCATTTGCAAGATTTCGTCAGGTCCGTCCATATTTTTCTCTCGTGCTTTTCGTTTTAGACTCAAAATCGTAGCCCAGGCGTTCATTTGTTGTCTTTTTTTTTGTTTGTTTGTTGTTGTTGTTGTCTTTCTTAGCCATTGCTCCCACTGAGCCCCCGCAGCTCCCAGGAAACTGCCCCGACATCCCGAAATTTGTTACATGGATACCTTTCAGGGGCCATTGTTACGTATTCCGCGGCGGCTACCTAGACAAATGGGTCCAGGCTTCGGCCGAGTGCCTTAAAATGGGTATGTTATTTGAATTTGCGGTGAGAAATGTTTGCATGCGTATGAACACAATCTTAAATCGCGTGTATTTGTCACTATTTTCCAGGCGCGAGTTTGGTGAGTATTGAGGATCCCCAGGAGAACGCTTTCATTTACCAATACGTGGAAAAGTTTCAGGACGTCTCCAAATCCTTCTGGATCGGCTTGTACCAAAACTACAACAGTGAGAACAGTTTCTGTACTTAAGTCCGCCACTTCTGCTTTGTTTTACCCTATCGCTGTGAGGTTAGACTTTGCTTCTTTGGAGTGTCATCCAACGTGTCGCCGTGTTTCAGAGGAGTGGCTGTGGATAGACAACAGCGTGTTGGATTACACCAACTGGGACCGAGGGACCGACAACACACAGACGTGTGTGGACGTCAGTTCGGAAACTGGGAAATGGAGCAAGAGCAGGTGCGCCACATTGAAGGCTTTCATCTGCAAGACGCCGAAAGGTAAGTATTTTTGCGAATTGTGACTGGTGTTTCATTTCATACCAACCCATCGGTTGCTAACTTCATGGGGGTTTCGTTTTTCAGTTATTTCTCCCACTGAAAAGCCTCCCTCTGTCGGTAAGTTTCAAAGATGTCATCGAAGCCTCATATCGACCGGGAAGCATCAGTCCTGCGTACTTCCTTCCTTCTTTTCTTCCCCGCAGCCCACGTCATCGAAGTCCCCTCACAAGGCTCCGCTGGCATCACTGTAGCCGTAATACTCGTGGTTATTGCGGTGGCGGGACTCGGGGCCTTCCTGCTCTTCCGCAAAAGGATCAGCGCTCCTGTGTTGGGAGACATCAACTTTGACAACAAGCTGTACTTCAACGCGCCGACTCAAGCCGCCGTGGACGTTAAGGGCCTGGTGGCCAACATCGAGCAGAATGAACAGGCATAGACGCGTCTTTCTCCACAAAACTGTGCATTGCGTGCGCGCACGTGTGTGTGTGTGTGTGTGTGTGTGTGCGTGTGTGTGTGTGTGTGTGTGTGTGTGTGTGTGTGAGAGTGCAAAAAATGTGTGTGTGTGTTTGAAAATCATGTTTTTTGTATGTCAAAGATAAGGATGCACTGACACTGCACTAAAAGTGGGCAAGATAAAAAAACGGGAACAATGAACTAAAAACAATAGATACTGTGATTTGTGATTTGTGTACGTACGCCTTTTTTTTTTTTTTTTTTTTTTTAATTTCACCACTCAGAAAAATCCTGTCTCTTTACCGCCATCGTTAG
>CAAKHD010009543.1:8727-24614 GCA_901007705.1 Fistularia tabacaria | reverse complement strand
AATAAGGCTTACTCAACTCTTGTTTCTCGTAAGAGGGTTTGCCACCAACTCCGATGTCAAGGAATTCTCCCCAGACATCAGCAGAGACCTCTGTTTACCTGCAAGGGGGAAGCGTTCCTCGGCGAGGGCATCCAAACGTCGGAGGAAGAGCGCGAAAGGACGGTAGGCCGGCCAGCTTCCGTGATTTCTCGTTGGTCGCGTTTTTAGGGAAACCGTCACATCGCTGGTTTTTAACGTCTCACGATAATTGGGTCGGTTTTGACCCCGGATAAAGCACGGGGGGGAGGCGGGCTCAGCGCACAACATCGGGTTTTTAAATTGAGTAAAACGTTCAGCGGCGGATTGTGCGTTGAAGCGGCGAGCTCGGAAACAACCGTGCTTTAAAAAAAAAAAAAAAAAAGATTCATATTCCCAACTCTTGCGGAGTTCTCCGATGACGGGGAACCTGTGTTTGCCCGGCGTCTCCGATGGTTAATGACTGTTTTTCACAAGTTCCCCTTTGAAATCATTACTCACTGTAGATTTTCTCAATACCAATTAATTACCTTACCCCCCCCACAGCCGTGACCCCTTCCCCCCTGCCCCTTGGCTCTCTCACTTGCCTGCACTAATCCTTTTGTTGTGGGCTGAGGGGGCCCAGGCTTTGGCTGAACGTTCTGCACTATAAGGGCCGGTTCAGCTGAAGGGTGCCCACTGAGCCCTCGTGTGCGCCCCCCCGACCCCCCCGCCCGACCCCATCAGACGGGCCGACCGTCGGCATCTCCGAGGGGAGGACACGTCTTTTATTTCTCCGTCCGAAATCGAACTCTGAGTCTTCTTCTCTCGTCGCCTTTTTGTTCGCGCTGAAGCTGACAGCCGGCCCTGGGACCGCGAGGGAGCCAAAAGGCCTCGGTGGGAACATGCACTTCAGAAGGGGCGCTCCTGTTTTTCCGCTTCTTTGTCTGCTGTGGAGGCTCCTGGAGGTCGACGGACAGGAGCGCGGGCGTCTGTATGAGGCCAGCCAGGCCCTGGATCTGCCTCCCGGCGAGCCTCAATTCCAGAAGGTCCACATGGGTGTCTTGATCAGAACCCTTCTCGACGCGGTGCAACGCGCGGAGCGGACCGGCGCTCCTCGGGACGCCTGCGAGAAGGTGAGCTTTACCCACCGCGCGTCTCCTCTGAAACGGCTTTCGCAGTCGACTCGCTAAATGCTTCTTTTGTGTTCGTGTCGTTCTCGGCTGCTTATCCCAAGACGCATGCTTGTTATGGCTGGAATGTGAGTGAATGTGGAGGCTTAAGTCCTTGACCTTTTATTGGGCATTCATGCTGAGTGGCTTTAGATATCCTACTGTTTGACATAATAAAGGCTCATATAGTGGATTTGGAGGTCCCTTACATATTTGTTCGGGCGACTTGACAATGGAGTCAAATGAGATTCATTAAATTTACTATCGTAACGATTCGTCGAGTTGTTGCAGCGCGACTCTTGAGGCTCTTGAGGGAAGGATGCCGTCACAGATTATATCTAGATGATGTAAATAAAACTACATGCGCACTCACACTTGCTCTGAAGCTAATATAAAAGGCTTTATTTCATGTCATTAAACTTCCGTTCATGATTGTGCCACCATGTCCTCCACCATCCTCCCGTGGAAAAGTCAAATTCACACGACCAAACATTATAATCCAGATTTCTAGTTTTTAGATTTTCATTGAAAAAAAAAAACAAACATACATTCACTTGGAGTATTTTGCCACCACCTGCGTTCCAAATCCCCCTTCAAACTGATCTTCTTGCTGCAGGTCCTGACACCAGAGATGGTCCTCTCCGTGCTGGAGGACGATGGCACGTCTTACCTCACGGAGGAGGACTTCCAGCGCGTCTCCACTTTGCTGCTGTACTACATCGTCAACTTAAAAGATCTGTGCAGCTCAGACGGGGCCTCCTCCTCGTCCTTTTCCGCGTCCTCATCCCCGTTTGGGAGCTACGAGTTTTACCTTCTGGCCCTCACCAATCTCCACCCAGATGAAGACAGCCATTTCCTCTCGTCCGGCGAAACGGAAAGTATATTGCAGATCATCAACCAGAACTACAACCCCTCCAACCAGGACGCCGCTGATTCCCAAGTAAGGAGCTTGCTAAAGGAAAGATCCAAAAAATTTAAATCCCCCCAAAATTAAAACTCCACCTGTGACTCTACAGTGTCTGGATTCAACTCGTCTCCTTGAAGATGTGAACGAGAAAGAGAATCCGGGTGCTGGCGTTTCTTCCGTGCCCAAACTGGCTGCAGCCGTCATCACGCACATCCTGCAGGGTCACTGCTTCAGGCGGAGGAACCTGCCGTCCCCCGCCTTCTTCACCAACTACATATTTCAGTCTTTAAATCGCACAAGCAACCTGCAAGTTATCGGTGAGTGGATATGTGAACCAAGCATTAAAGAAAGATTAGAAAAAGAGTAAAAAGGTGACTGCCTTTTCGACAGCCAAAATAATTGAATAAAATAAAATAAAATAAAATAAAATAAAATAAAATAAAATAAAATAAAATAAAATAAAATAAAATAAAATAAAATAAAATAAAATAAAATAAAATAGAATAGAATAGAATAGCATAAGATAAGATAAGATAAGATAAGATAAGATAAGATAAGATAAGATAAGATAAGATAAGATAAAATAGAATAGAATAGAATAGAATAGAATAGAATAGAATAGAATAGAATCATATAAAATAAAATAAAATAAAATAAAATAAAATAAAATAAAATAAAATAAAATAAAATAAAATAAAATAAAATAAAATAAAATAAAATAAAATAAGATAAGATAAGATAAGATAAGATAAGATAAGATAAGATAAGATAAGATAAGATAAGATAATAGAATAGAATAGAATAGAATAGAATAGAATCATATAAAATAAAATAAAATAAAATAAAATAAAATAAAATAAAATAAAATAAAATAAAATAAAATAAAATAAAATAAGATTGAATAGAATAAAATAAAATTAAATAAGATTGAATAGAATAAAATAAAATAAAATAAGATAGAATAGAATAGAATAGAATAAAATTACATAAAATAACATTACATAAAATAAAATAGAATAAAATAAAATAAAATAAAATAAAATAAAATAAAATAAAATAAAATAAAATAAAATAAAATAAAATAGAATAGAATAGAATAGAATAGAATAGAATAGAATAGAATAGAATAAATTATGTTAAATATGAATACTTTTACCTTTTAGTCAACGTTTCTTTTGTTTTTTGGATCCTGGATTCCAGGCCTGAAATTGTTATTCAAGTATCATAGAGGAAACTGCATTGACTATAGTCTATATATCTGAGGCTATAGTGGAAACTGGAACACTGAGCAGCTTAAAAGCTGGTGAATAATAAGACTAGGACTGAAAAATGCTCATTTCGCAATTCTTTTATTAATCAGGGAAAAGGAAAATCAAGCGTTTGGAAAATGTACGTACTTTAATCGCACTTCATTTACATGCAGAGTTTTTCTGGTTGTGCGAGTTCCAGGGGGACATATTTCACTGCTGCACAGTGTGTTAGCATGACGGACAAATCAGTTGTGACGATGCTGGCAGAAGGGAAATCTAAAAATAAGAAACTTGCAGATGGAGGTATAAATTTAATCCAGGTGATGCTGAAAAGCTCTAGAAACTGGGTTTTCTGCACTCGTTCATTCGTCTGTATCGTCGCCTGATGGGAAAATAATCAAAATTATTTCAAGTTCAAGCTCATGTTTATTGATAAATTCCCCAAACCAATTTTTTTTTTCTTACGTCAAATATTGACGTGCGATTAAAACACGGCAATTTCGATGAATTAATGACATTTTTCAAATCTTGTCTTGAAAATATCCAGGGAAGAGTTCCCGTCGCAGAATTATTAGTGACTCCACCAAATATGGTTTCAAAGCAAACACTCAAGATATTGATTTGACTTCGACTACTTCCTCAGATTTGGAAGAGCTCCTTCACCAACTCGGGGTGGGATGGGAGGGCGAGGCATATTCCCACAACAGGAAGAGGCGGAGCTCTGAGAACCCACTCACAGATGCAGGCCAATCAGTGGACGGCTGCAAACAGGAAACTGGGACCGCGGGAAGAAACTGGACGCAGGTGAGGCTTGTGTTGAATCGTTCAAAACGTATTACGGCGCGCGTTTTTCTTCTCGTGACCTTGACCTGACTTTTCTTTTCGGATAAATCAGGTGTGTTTTTCAGCCAATCAGCTCGTGGACATTTTTGCTTTGGATCCCCGTTTGCCGATTTCCAAGGAGAACTTTAGGCATATTTGTCCGGCCATCATTCAGCAGTTGCTAGTCAAAGCCTGTGAGTCCGCGAAGCAGAAAACCGGAGGATCTCAACCCACGGCTCTCGAGAGTGAGACACTTAATCTTTTTGTTTTGAATCCAAGCCACCCACATTTAATAATGGAAAAAACAAAACATGCCGAAATAAAGGAAAAGCTGTTCTTTAAAGCTTCGTGCGCTTCATATGATGACAAAAGGGCAAATCAAGTTTATTTCAAGAATTAGGTTATTGAGGTTCTTGTTATTAGTTAGATTATGACAAAAGTTTTCGATTGCGGCACAACTCGCTGCAGGAAACCTATTTAAAAGTTCTCAGAAATCAACATCAGCGCTGTTAGATCTTGACATCTGAATCACAGCCTTCTTCGAGGTGAGTTTGAGATCGGTGTGATTCCCTTTCCCTGGAACAGAGTATGGATACAGCACGGCGGCCGTCCTGCTCATCACGCTGGGTTCCATGCTGGGCATCTGCCTCATCTTCTTCAACTCCTGCCAGGAAACGTACACGCTCATCCTGCAGCTGTTCGTGGGCCTGGCGGTGGGGACGCTCTCGGGCGACGCGCTCCTGCACCTCCTACCGCAGGTAGACCACCGGAGCTCGGCGCCATCGCAGAGCAGCTCCTCATCATCTCACCATCTGATTTACGTGCGTGACTGTCTCTCGTTTTGGAGATCCTCGGCCTCCACGACCACGCTCATCCGGACCTGCACGACGAGCACAACGCAGAGGGCAAAGAATACCTGTGGAAAATTCTGGGCACCATCTCGGGGATTTACGTGTTTTTCATCATCGAAAGAGTCTTCTCCTTTTTCGTGTCGTCCCGTGGCCACGTAAGTGCAACTCGGGTCGGATCGCGGGCCGTCTTTAAGACGGGAGCGAGATGGAAGCGCAGAGTCCAACCAAGCCCCGCGGACCCAGCTGGGGCTGAGAATCAGCGATCTCCGACTCCTCGTGAGAGAATACAAAGTCCCGCTGACTTTTCACGACAAACAATCCCTTTTTTCCACCCAAGAAGGTGTGGACTTGTAAGCTCATTACAAGCGATTTCCACGTCCCCAGCGGGTTTTATCGGTGTCATGACCCTCCCTTTTTCTCATTGACTGGAGCCTCAAGTCCAGCTTCTGTCCCTTTAACCCTCCAAATCAGGGTTATCGTTACATCGGTGTCTGTCTTCTCGACCGTCTTCTCGCTTTGACCCTCCTGACTTTTGCGTTTACCTCAGTCATTTTCCGTTTCGGGTATGTCTTTTGGGACGGGGCCGTTGGCACGTGCGCACCTGCTGTGCTTGGATGGGACACTTGTATAATGAAGCCCCTCTTACCTGACCTTCGCACACGTTGGTCTCATGTGAAGAGCATCTGCTCGCACGCAGAATTCGGCGCGACGCAAGGATGATTTTTTTTTTTTTTTCCGGGTGATTTTTCTGCTTATTATTAAGATAAGATAAGAGGGAACTTAATTGATCCCCCCCTAAAAGGGGAAATTCTTTTGTCACGGCAGTGCAACAATAGCGGTGAGAATAAATTTGAATTGAAGTATAAATAAAAGAAACAGTTAAAAAGTAGTAAAATATATCTATAATAAAATGGAGCGCAAAAATGAACAACAACAAGGATAGAAATTGATAACGAAATGAAAAAAAGGCAAAAAAAAAACCCAACTAGGGTGAGAATAAACAAACCGAAACGACAACAACAAGGGCAAGAATAGAAACAGATGACAGAAATAAACAGGGTGCGAGTGGAGTGACAGCGACAAGGATAGAAATAAAACAACGGAGTCAGGGCCCGACGTGTGTGGATGAGTGAGGTCGTTTACGCCGAAATCAGGAAGTCACAGAGTGAAGTTGTGGGTTGTTTTTTTTTATTTGTGTCGGCAGAGTCACTCCAATGACCTGAACTGCAACGGTCAGTCACAGCGGGGCAAGTCCATCTCCACCATCCAGCTGGTGAGTTCCACCACGACCATCGCTCTCACTTCGCTCGTCTCTCGAAAGTTCGAATTCATCGGTTGTTTTATTTACTGCTTGGGCAACATAATATGATCCAACCCTGAAAGCAGTGCAGTGCTTAGACGAAGGATTGAAACGGTTTGTCTCCTACTGGGCTTTTTTTTTTTTTTTTTTACAGCGAAGATGCACAGACACATGTATCGGGATGGAATTACAATCAGTGTTCATCATCATCATCATCATCATCATCATGCTACACGCATCTGCTGCGCTTTTTATCCGCAAGCAGGATTTAAATGTTACAAAAAAACGCATCGGTTAGATGCGCAGTGCGCAGTTCGGTCAAATATATATTATTTCAATCATTGATCATACACAGTCGTCAGAATGACTCCAGCTTTTTTGATAAATGAGGTGCAAAGTACAAATTCAGACATCTGTCAGAGTCAGAAGAACGGAGGAGGTCTCCCAGATTTGGGTTTATTCCATGCGGCTTCATGCACGGGTCATATTTTTAGGGGAAAAATAGATCCATGTCACATTCTGTGTGAGTAAATAGAGAAAGTGCCTGCGGGGCGAACGCCGTCTCAGCACATCTAACGCGCGGGCCGGTACGACTCCATGGAATTCGCGAATGTTTCATAAATCCATTTTCAGAACTACCCTTATATAACAGGAAAGGAGGACAGGTGTGCGAGGGAGAGAAGGGCCGGGGCGTGTAGGATGGTGCGGAGCAAAACAGAGCATTCAGTAAGCATGCAAAAAAAAAAAAAAAATTTTATCATAATTATTTTCAGCGGTGGAGACACTTGAGAAAGAGGCGGTAATGCACAACAAGTTGATTTTTCAATCGATATATTTTACTTGAATTTAAAAATCTTGAGAGGTGGAGGTTTGCTCTGGAAAGGAGAGGAATGAAGGTTAGTCGCAGCGAGACAGAATATATGTGTGCGAATGAGAGGAACCCGGGTGGAACGGTGAGGCTGCAGGGAGTGGAGATCAAGAAGGTGGAGGATTTCAGGTACTGAGGGCGAACAGTCCAGAGCAACAGAGAGTGTGGAAAAGAGATAAAGAATCGGGTTCAAGCAGGTTGGAATGGGTGGAGAAAAGTGTCAGGGGTTCGATGAGATAGAAGAACATCAGCCAGAATGAAAGGAAAGGTGGAGGAGACAGTGGTGAGAGCAGAGATGCTGGATGGTTTGGAGACAGTGGCATTGAAGAAAAGACAGGAGGCAGAGCTGGAGGTGGCAGAGATGAAGATGTTGAGGTTCTCTTTGGGAGTGACCAGGAGGGAGAGGATCAGGAATGAGTCCATCAGAGGGACAGCTCATGTTAGATGTTTTGGAGAGAAGGTCAGAGAAGCCAGACTGAGAAGGTTGGTCATGGACGGAGGAGGGATAGTGAATATATCGGTAGACGGATGCTGGAATTGGATGTCTGGAGGAAGACCAGAGAGAATATTTATGGAGGTAGTGAGAGAGGATATGAAGGTAGTTGGTGTGAGAGAGGAGGATCCAGAGAACAGGGTTAGATGGAGAAGGTTGATTCGCTGTGGCGATTCCTGAAGAGAAAAACCCAAAGGAGAAGAAGAAGAAATCACACTTGACTTTGCAAATTTCATATCTTCAGTTCCTATTTTATACATATTTCTTGTCATTTCTCCTTTTCCAGGCTCTCCTCTCGACAAAAGCGCTTGAAACAATCCCCGAAATTAATAATGTTTCGGGTCGTTTTTTGTTTTTTTTTTGTTTACCGTGCAGGGACCTGTGGAAGACTTGGAGTGTACAGAAATATCTCCGGAACACACAGACATGAAGATGCCTTCGCATCAGAGTAAGCGCCTCAGTCTGGACCGGACGGTTCAAAACGAACGAGTCCACTCTGTAATCACTTCCCTGGCATGACGGGGACTGTCACAGTCTGAGGAGCTTTTGATGGCACAGATTTCCTTTGTGTTCCCAGGACAAGGGGTTCCTCTGCTGGCCATCATGGTAATTGTGGGAGACAGCCTTCATAACTTTGCCGATGGCCTAGTTGTCGGCGCGGCCTTCTCTTCGTCGGCCGAGACTGGCATGGCGACAACAGTGGCCATCCTGTGCCATGAGATCCCGCACGAGATGGGTGAGAGGTCACCGGTTCCGTTCGGATTATCCCCGTTGCTTTTCGGACGAGGCAAAGACAGACCGACTCACCGTCTCATCTCTTCTGTTTACCCCCCCCCCACCACCAGGGGACTTCGCGGTGCTGCTCAGCTCCGGGCTCCCCGTAAAGACGGCTGTGCTAATGAATCTGCTCAGCGCTCTGACGGCCTTCATGGGCCTCTACATCGGGCTGTTTGTTTCCTCTGACACAGAAGTGCAGCAGTGGATCTTCACCGTCACCGCGGGGATTTTCCTCTACTTGTCACTGGTGGAAATGGTAAGACAGCCTTGTTGCGGCCGCAGCATTTACTCTCGTTCAAGCGGTTAAAAGCGCAACAGGTATAAAAAGACGTATCCTTGGGTTTTCTATTTTCATGGCCCGACCAGCGGTGACATAAACACTATTCCTTTTAAAATGGGATCAGAAGCGGCTCCTGCTGCACAGCGATTGATGATATTTTGTTCTTTGCCGACGGTAAACCCGTCATATCCAGCTCCTCTTTACGGTACAACTCAATTCATGCAAAAATGATTGCGAAGCCGGAGTGAAACCCGTCCCTGCAGCGGCCGCGGATCGCACGTTGCTGTGAGCGGTGAACAGGCGCAACGCAAGGCGGGACGTTACTCTGAGACAGCAGTCGCACAACTTGGATACGAAGAAGCTGACACGTAATGACAAGGGGTAAATTCCGGAGCGTCTCGGTCGATGGACAAACACGAACCCGCCCAGGGTGATGCGAAGCAGTGATGTGCAGTCGTGAACGAATCGCTCAAAAATCTAGATTCGTTTTACTGACTCATGAATCATGATTCCTCGTCTCTATTAATATTAACTCATCACTAAATCTTCCTTTCCCATGAAAGCAAACCAACTGGAAATAAGAGACTAGAATGCATCACTGTTTGTTATTGGCAAAAAATAGAGATTAAAAAAACTAAAAAATAGAATTTATACTGAAGAAAAGGGGCAGGTGGCGTAGGAGGGAGAGCGAACGGATCATTCCCGATTCGATTCCCGGCTCCTCCTAGTGTGTCGAAGCGTTGTTGAGGAAGACACCGAACCCATAACTGCTCCCCTGGCGCTGCGAGACGGCAGCCAACTGCTCAGGGTTCATCCATGATGGGTTAAATGCAGAGACGGAATTTACCCACGGGGATGAATGAAATATCCATTATTTAATATCGCTATTTACTTGGTCAGTCAATCACTGTATCAGCCCTGAGGGAAGAGCAACAGGTCGAGTTTATAGGCCCATCTCATAGCCCTGGTTGCCATCCCCGCTCGCAAAACCGACGACTCACTCAGCTTCCAGACCAACGAATCACTCGGAGTGACTCGGTGACTCAAACGACTCTAAGAGCCGTTTCTCTGTGGTGAGTGACTCATAAACTCCGGCAAGTAAAAAAGAATCGAGTTTCCCGTCACTGATGTGGAGACGGACTGGACGGCGAATGCGGGTCGGGCCGGCATTTAAAGAAGCGGCTGAAACCCGAGAGGAGGAGGAGGTGGGGATGAGTGAGGGGTCAAGCCAGGAGCTGCCAATGTACTGCTGGAGCCGTGTTTTTATGAATCTTTTGAGTCAGATATAATTTCAAGGACACTGAGTCCACTTCGATCAGGCTGCGGGCGTTTTCTCTTTCTGAAAAAGGCCTCTGCTTCCCAGAAGCTCTTGGCACCTGTTGCGCTCAAACCTGCGTTTTCGCCCCTGAAAACCATCTTGACGGGCCTGTTTTCAACGGCGCCTTCCTCAGAAGGCGAGATGAATTATTTACAACTCCTGATCGAACCAAAATCTCTTTCTTGATGCTCTTTCTTTCTCCAGCTCCCAGAAATGAGTCGCGTGAAGACCAGCCGTCCGTGCCTGGTGTTCCTGCTGCAGAACGTCGGCCTCCTGATGGGCTGGGCTTGCCTCTTATTCCTGGCGCTCTTCGAAAATGAACTGAGATTCTGAGCGCGAGCTGCTCCGCCAGGCAGGGCGAGCGGAAAAACAGGAGAGAGAGATGTCGTCACTTCATTTCCAGTCATCTGCGCGATCGGTTTAACGAGTCCTTCGCGGGGGTTCGAGTCCCGCCCAGCATGCAGTACATCAGCTGCGTAAATCCGCCTCTTCTTTTTTATATTATTGATTTTCTTTACATCATCTTTATCTATATATAGTCCACTTTTACTGTCTAGCAGCTTCACGCACTCTTGTACATATCACTGTTCGACATGTCCGTTGCCTCAGACAATCTGATTTTGAAGAAATTCCTCTTTTTAAAAAAACAAAAACAAAACACCAGGGCGTTGTTCTTTTCCTCTTTGTATATATTTCGGGAAATATTTCAAAGACGCCCAGCTCATGTTTTTATACATGTTCCCGCTTTACCTATCCGTTTATTTTATAAGGCGGCGACGTTTTGTATAATCGTTGAATGGAAACAAAGGTTAATTGCAGGTGTAATCAACGGCGGAGTTCTCGAAACGCACCAACGTGTACTTTTCGGAGTAGCGGCAGGAGGTACAAGCGGGGAGTACGCGGCGAAGAAAGCGTTTCGCGAGAAGAAAGTCGGAATTGGCTTCAGGGGCGAAACATTAAGTGCAAACTCAACGTGTGAATAAAGACCAAATAGTTCTTTATATTCCACAATATGCTTATTTCCAAAGGCTCTTTCTTTCTTTCCCTGCCAAACAAGATCTCATCTCCCGGGTGTTTTGCTTTGTTTTTCGAGGGCTCTCTGTCATCCGGCGCGAAGGCAACACCACCCACCTGAGCTACTTGTTCCGCTCATCCACCACCAACCTGGGTGACTAATGCCGGCTGTGCGAGACCGACCCACACAGCGAACATGCTCTTTAGCAGCCGGTGGGCCTGCAGGAGGAGGTGGAGGGCGGTGATACATCGGAATAATGTGCTCACCGAGATGCAGTTAATGACATTCGGTTTGCGCGTATAATAGGTTTGTGATCTTGAAGAACGGGAGGTTTATTTTTCTCCCCCCACCTTGACTTTTTTTTAAAAATTCCAGTTCCCGCATCATTTCTGTAAAATGTGGCCTGTCAGACTCTGAATTCCTTTTTTTTTTTTTGGGGGGGGGGGGAGTTATTTGCTTGGTCACTTATGTTAATTTTTTCAAAAGCGCTCTATCAAAGTGCAAAGTCGGTGGTATCGGGAGTGTTGGTGTGATTTATTGGGCCATGGCGGCAGAAAGAGCTGACACCACTTATTACGGCTTCCTGAGTGGCGTGAAACAATGGGAGGAAGCCCGCCCTATGTTCTCTTCTCGTAGCAGTTCTGCTGTTGTTTTTCGGGAACGCCAATTCCCCTTTGGCTCGCTTGTTTTCACCAGAGATCTGTTCTTTTCGACCAAAGCGCTCAGTTCCCGGCATGCGTGGGTGTGTGCGTCTCCTCAACGCAAGTCCTGCCAGGACGGGAAGGAAGGAAGGAAGGAAGGAAGGAAGGAAGGAAGGAAGGGAGGAAGGGAGGGAGGAAGGGCTTCTTCTCCGGACCTCGTTGGACCGAGCGCTCGATATCCTCGCTTGTCTTGCAGAGGGAGACATCTCCGGGGGAGACGCACATTATGGGCAAAGGGAGGATGAACCACAGGAAAGAACCGGGGATCATTTACAGCCACAAAAGAACCCATTTCTAATTTTCATAATATGTTTTTTTCAAATGCTTGAATTGTTCGTCTTGACGTTTTGCTGAGTTACACCCGCTTGTAAATTGCTTTTAATAACTCTTGCCCGCAGATATTTCAACCACACTAATGGGGAGATTTTACCCTTTTGCCCTGGTGGGAAAGACTTGGGAGGAAGAAAAAAAAAAGGTTTGAACAGCTAGAAACCAGAGTAGTTCGGATTTAACATGCAAACATAGAATTGTCCACAAGAGGGCGACGTTGAATCTCAAAACTTTGCTTTTTATGGGCCGCCGACTTTGGGTTGGACGCTCACTTGAGCTGCAACGGATGTGTTCAAAAAGGTAGAAAAGAAAAAGACCGCGTCAACATGAAATACGTGCAGATTTGGACCGACCGTTGGAAATGGAATGAAGAGACGTCGTGTAAATACTTAAAATACAAATAAAACCGGACCCCAGATTCAAAACCCATCATCTCGGGCCCGGAGGCCCTCCTGGCCCCGCCTAAGAAAAGCTTTGGGGGGGGGGCTTCTCTGTGGAATGAGGAGAAATGAAGTGGAAGAACTTTGAATTTAAAACATTACAAATGGAAGATACCAATACTAGTCTTCTTTTCCTTTGTTTTTTTTCTCTTCAGGAGTCGACACAGCGAATCAACCTTCTCCATCTAACCCTGTTCTCTGGATCCTCCTCTCTCACACCAACTACCTTCATATCTTCTCTCACTACCTCCATAAACCTTCTCAGTCGGTCTTCCTCTAGACCTCCTGCCCGGCAGCTCCAATTCCAGCATCCGTCAACCTATATAGTCCCTATCCCTCCTCTGTCCATGACCCAACCATCTCAGTCTGGCTTCTCTGACCTTCTCTCCAAAACATCTAACATGTGCTGTCCCTCTGATGGACTCATTCCTGATCCTCTCCATCCTGGTCACTCCCAAAGAGAACCTCAACATCTTCATCTCTGCCACCTCCAGCTCTGCCTCCTGTCTTTTCTTCAGTGTCACTGTCTCCAAACCATCCAGCATCTCTGCTCTCACCACTGTCTCCTAAACCTTTCCTTTCATTCTGGCTGATGTTCTTCTATCTCATCGAACCCCTGACACTTTTCTCCACCCATTCCGACCTGCTTGAACCCGTTTCTTCACCTCTGTTCCATGGAATACACCAATATTACAATCTGTATTATTCCATGATCAGGTTTAGACACAGTAGCTTGAGTTTGATTATGTAATTTATGGATGAGGTAGACGTGGTGGAGAAGCACACATCGCTAACAGGACATTCGCCACCGCATCTCAAATTATTGAAATAAGCAATAACGTGCAAAAGTGCAAAACTGTCGGGTACCAAATTTTTCCTTCATTCATTCATCATCTAGAAAGTCTAGAAATTCTGATCTCGATCGCGGGGCTGGTGGAGATTTCAGGTCTCCGATGAACCTCCTCCGGAAGGAACGCGGAGGCTCCACTCCGAAAGCCCACCTGTGGGAATCCAACCAGGGACCTCCTTGTTCATCGGAATAGAAACAAATATCACGGTTGTTGTTGTTTCCACGCTGCAGTTTCAGGCCTCCGTCAAGTGTCATTAGATTCACCGGTTTCAACTGCATGTCCGTTAATCCTGGCAAAACTTGGGGGGTTTCCGTCAACTTCTTCCTTTCATGCGATTCGGCGAGGGTCCCTCCCGGGCGCGTGAGAGCCGGCGGACGGAGTCGCCGGTGCCGGTTGGACCTCAATCAGCGCCAGCGACCTCCTGGCGTGGATCCTGCGTCCATAGATCTCCTCACCGCCACTGCAGGACACAAAGGCAAGTTGGCACAAGGTTGCTTTCCTTTGCCAGCAGAGTTACCGCCGTGTGTAAACTGAAAAGTAAAAGTCATTGCTGACGAATCAACCAGTTTATCCTCTCCGGGGACAGAAACCCAGGTCGAGGGTGTGTCCCTTTTTTTTATTTTTTATTTTTTTGTTAAAAAAACATATTTAAAAATAAAAGCATATTGAGGGAGCAGTTTCTGCTGCATGCATGCAATTTGAATAATAAAAAAAAATTTTTGGTAAAAAGGATACTTAAAAAATAAAGGCACATTGAAGGAGCAGTTTCTGCTGCACGCGTGCAATTTGATTTTTTTTTTAAATTTGTTTTTGTTTAAAAAGGATATTTAAAAATAAAAGCTTATTAAAGGAGTAGTTTCTGCTGCACGCATGTCATTTGAATAAAAAAAATGTTTTTGTTAAAAAAGGATATTTAAAAATAAAAGTACTTTGAAGGGGCAGTTTCTGCTGCATGCATGGTATTTGAATTTTATTATTATTAATTTTTTAGTTTAAAAAGGATTTTTCAAAATAAAAACATATTAAAGGAGCAGTTTCTGCTCCATGCATGCAATTTGAATAAAAATGCTTTTGTTTAAAAAGGATATTTCAAAATAAAAGCATATTGAAGGAGCAGTTTCTGCTGCATGCATGCAATTTGATTTTTTTTATTATTATTAATTTTTTTTTTGATTAAAAAGGATATTTCAAAATAAAACCATATTGAAGGGCCAGTTTCTGCTGCACGCACGGAATTTGAATTTTATTATTATTATTCATTTTTTTGTTTAAAAAGGATATTTCAAAATAAAAATATATTGAAGGAGCAGTTTCTGCTGAATGCATGTGATTTGAATTTAAAAAAAAAGTGAAAAAAGGATATTTAAGAATAAAACCAAATTGAAGGGGCAGTTTCTGCTGCACGCACGGAATTTGAATTTTATTATTATCATTTATTTTTTGGTTTAAAAAGAATATTTCCAGATAAAAAACATATTGAAGGAGCAGTTTCTGCTGCATGCATTCAATTTGAATGAAAAAAAAAAAATGTTAAAAAAACAGGCTTCCTCCTCCCCCAGAGGAGTTGTGTCGGCGGAGCTGGCCGCGGACGCCTGAGGAGGAGGAGGAGGAAGAGGAGGAGGAAGAGGAGGAGGAAGAGGCGCCGCTGCGGGGCTGCAGGAACATCCCAGAAAGCACCGGCATCCGAAGCGGGTGGAGATCTCTCCAGAAGCCCCGGTTCCTGCACAGGCTCCTCCTCAGCCCTCCGGGGGGAGGAGGGGGGATCCCGCCATCGCCATCCCGCCCGGTGCGCGGCGGCAGGGCGCACCGACCGACGGCCGAGATGCGCCTTCGCCGGTGTTTCCGACCGATCCGCCGCGGAGCTTCCGGGAGGCGGTGCGATGGTTGGCAGTAACACCCCGGCGGCCAGAGAGGAGACCACCTCCAACCCCGGGAAGAAGGCATGGACGCGCCGGAGAACCCGCTGTTCCAGGTGAGATCGCGCACATGCGGGATGCGGGGGTGGGTCAAAGTTCACGGCTGTCACAAGGGTCAGAGGTCACTTTAGTCTGAATCTGTCACACTTTCAATACGTGTGTTTTTCGCTGAGAATTCCACTCATTCACTGTGAAAATCGGTGACTCGTCGTCGGATATTTAAACAAATTCCAAGTTGTCGGGATCTCCAGTCTCTCCGCGGACGAGTTTTCAAGCCGCGAATCTGAACGTGTCTTCAAACGAAGAAACCAGATGAAACCAGCGCGCGCACGTCTCCGGCGCCGTGCACGATCACTCAGGTGTTCCAGCAGGATCTCATCCTCGGGGAGAATATCGTTTTATCTTAAACCACGTTCTAGATTTCTTTACTCCAGAAAAGCCACCAAAGTGCTGCCGTGAAGTCTGCAAAGTGCGTGTGTGTGTGTGTGTGTGTGTGTGTGTGTGTGTGTGTGTGTGTGTGTGTGTTCCTGTGGAGACTAAATGGCAGTGTGTGAGCAGTAACAGTCTTTTAAGCACGAGTTCATATTCTCAAGGAATCCATG
>CAAKHD010009537.1:1437-12336 GCA_901007705.1 Fistularia tabacaria | reverse complement strand
AACCCCCCCCCCCACCCCACACCCCCCCCCCCAGGACCCCCCGGCACCCCCCTCTCTCTTTCCTTCCCCGCCAAACCGTTCCTGTTTTTTTTTTTTTTTTTTTTTTGGTTTTGTTTGTGTTGGACGAGCGCGGCGGTCCCTCACCCTCCAGGGATGGGGTCGGGGTCACGCAGGAACCACCGCCTCTTCTGCTGGCTTGGACGTAGTTTGGGCGAGCGGTCACGCAGCCCAAGGTTGGACTCCCAACCCTGAGCCCTACCCGAACCCAGGTCCTCTCCCAGAACCGGAAACCCTCCCTTCGGCGTGGCTGTTACCTCCTAGCCTCCCTGGAGCCGCTGCGCAGAACTCCAGATCGCATCATCGGCTGGTCATTTGAATGAATCTCCTCGCGCTCGACCACAGTTTCAAACCCAGAAGACGAACATCCTCGCCGAAATATCCAACTGAGGCTGGGATCAAACGAGCAAACGTCCGCCGATGCTTGTGCAAAAAGTAGCTTCCCGCCCGGCGGAGCCTCCGGCCGAGGGTTGAAATCCCTCTCGCCCGGAACTCTGATTCTCTTATTACATCCAGGCCTTTTCTGAATGCATCGGAAATGTGAGCTGTGGCGTTGCAGACGTTCACTCACTCTCCTCTCTCCTGCCGTTGTTTCTCCTTCCAGCCTCCGCCTGCTCCCGAGCCTTTCCCTCCCTTCCTTCTGCTTTTCCAGCCAGCACTCTCACCTCATCCATTTAGCCTTAACTGTAGTCAAGTGGAGCCAATTGAATACTTGACTGTTTTTGCTGAGTTGTTTTATAGTACTGCACGCACACACACACACACACACACACACACACACACACACACACACACACACACACACACACCATATCCAGCGCTTTGATACTTAGCCGACCTCAAAGGCGTGGAGGTCTGATTTTTTTAGTGGGGCTTTTAAAGGTATTGGAGTCTCTGCGATGTAAAGTTGAGACGGGGGGGTTTTATCGAGGCGATATCTGTCCCGAGAAGAGCAGGCGGCTGTTAAAAGGGGGGCGCGAGGCGTTTCTTCATCTTCCTGGGGCTCCAGGATGTGACTCCTCCATTTGCAACGCTTAAATCACTTTGGATTTACCGCTAATCATTTCGGCCCAAACTGCCGTCGTTAGCTGTAAATTACATCTCGGTGGGTTGGATTTAAGTTGTTGTTTTTTTCCACCGGAACGATTCTGTGTCTGCGCTTTTAGCCGTGAATAATAATGATTATTTAGTTTCAGCTTTGGGTTTCTCGAGTCCTCCCCGGCATTAATCTCCATCTCTCCCGCCTCTCGGACCGTGCAGAGTGGGTTTTGGAAAAAAATGTTTTGAATGTTTTGTAATTTTCTCATCAGCGAGATGGGTTTGAATCGGCTCCTTCACGTGTCCCAGAAATCCCCGGGGGAGGGCTATCTCAGGCCGGGCGGCGGGGATCAGACCGCCACCCGGCCCGGCTCGGGCGGCTCTGCGGTGCAGGGCCCCGTGTAATCTCCGGGTCAGCCCGAGTGTCGGGAGGTAGCCTCGTCCTTCCCAGCAACCCCGGAATTCATATGTGTGTGTGTGTGTGTGTGTGTGTGTGTGTGTGTGTGTGTGTGTGTTGTGCCACTGAAGCGGCAGTTCAAATATCTGCCGCCCAGCAAGGTTTATTTACACGAGCGGCGCCGGCGAAGAAGCAAAATGCGACTGTGGGAGAAGATGACAAGCTCCTCGGCCTGGTGTCGGTGCGGGCCGACGCCTGGATTCTTCAGTCGGCTCCGAGGAGCGGCCAGAGGCTCGCCGGCTAATGACCAATTTACAGCCGGGTCTGTGCAAACAAAGCGCCGCGGCCTCTGCGGCGCGGCGCTCGGGTCACATCCCGTCCCCGGCGCCGTCCGCCCGGCATTTTAACGAGGAGGCGGCGACCGGCCACGCGATCATGACGGGGCTCGTCGCCCTGCCGCAGTAAAAAGGAGTTGCTGCGATTTGTGTTGGTTTCAAAGCTGCCGTCTGCTCGCTGTCCTGACTCTGGGTGTGGGTGTGTGTGTGTGTGTGTGTGTGTGTGCGTGTGTGTGTCGCAGGTGTCGGCGTGGGGAGGCTACGTCTTCATCATCAACCTCATCCCCCTGCACGTGTTTGTTCTGCTCCTGATGCAGCGCTACAGCAGACGAGTCTACATCGGTAAGACGCCGGCTGCGGTCCAGATGAATGGCGCCATGTCAAGGATCGTTTCCAGCGGGTTTTATGGGGAACTCAACGCCCCTTAAAAAGAGCCGGCGGTCGGAGAGCTTTGCAAATGAGTTACAGCCTCCTCGAGGTGGAGGTGGAGGCTCTGACCTACCTTTCCCCCTCTCCAAACCGTTCTTCAGCAGCGAAATCGGGCTGCTCGTTGAAGAGGGAAGACTCCCTTCATCCTCCTCTTCCTCCCTCCTCGAGCACATCTGCACCCAGAGCCGGCTGCTTTCGTCTCCGGCATTTTTTATTTCATAGAAAGGATGTGATGAGGAGCTCCGTTTTGTGGACTCCAGTTTGCTGCCAAAAAAAGAGGAGAGGATTTGTGCGCGGCTCCTTTGTCTCCCTTTAGAAAGGTGCGTCTGTCACGACCGAGGAGGAGGAGGAGGAGGAGGAGGCTCTAATGAAACACCTCGCGGTCGATGTTCCTCCACCATTCCTTCCTCCCTCCCTCTGTCTGGAGTCGGCAGCAGATGTGTGAGAAGGCGATCGCTGAGGGCGTTCGCAGCCGCTCCAAAAACAATGCACAACCTCGGGAAGCCAGTGAAATCTTAATTATGTCTGCGTCTGTGAGCCCCCTCCCTCCCCGGTGTCAGTCCGGGGCTCCCCGTCCGGTTCACGATGAGGCGGCTGATTAGGGGTGCGTTTCCCGTGTCGGGGGTCTGGGGTCGGGGCTCGCGGCTCCGCTGTGTTCTTTACGTGGAACCCCCTCCTCTGTGTCCCCGCAGCGTACAGCACTTTCTACATCGTGGGTCTGGTGCTGTCCATGCAGATCCCCTTCGTCGGCTTCCAGCCGATCAGGACCAGCGAGCACATGGCCGCTGCCGGTAAGTCCCGCCCTCTTCTGCCTCCATTCTGCTTCTCTTCTCTCTTTTCTTCTAAGAGATATTGAATTGTTGTAACGCCTCTCTGTGAAGCGGCCGTTCGTGTCCTCGCCCCTCCGTCGGTAGGCAGCTCTGACCTACATTCAGACCTCACGAAACGACCGACCGGGAAGACGCGGCGTCGAGAGCCTCCGTCCGAGCTCGGAAAGAAACCACGCCGGGTTTCCCTCCCCCTCTCCCGATCACAGCGGCGCTGAAGCCGGCCCGTCCGGGACGCCGTAGCGCGTCGGGCTCCTGGACTCGGACGGCCCCGGCCTGCAGACAGCCCGGGACTCTAAACACAAACTGGCGTTGGTAATGAGCGGCATTACACGCTGCTAATCACCCGGCGCCGAGGGGCCCCGGCCCCAGATCCTTCCTGTCCCGCGCTCGGACGCCCTCCTCCTCTTCCTCCCCCTCTTCCTCCTCCTCCTCCTCCTCCTCCTCCGCACGGCTGTGAGAATGGCGGTGCATCTCATCGCCTCTGCAGCCAGTCCTGGCCCTGTCACGTTGTGTTTATGTGATCCAGCCGCTGCGAGCGTCGTCAGCTGCAGGCATCCACACACATACACACACACTCCGACACACACCTTGTGCGAAAGAGGCAGATGAGTCGTGTGGTATCTGCGTCTTGTGTCGGCTCGTCTCATCGCCGCCGACTCCGGCTCGTCTCAGCGTGGGATGTTGCTCGCGGAGATGCGGTTTAGTAACGCGCTCGCCGGGCTCTGCTCACATCGCGGGCTCTCCGGTGACGGCGAGCACACGGCCGGCCGTGATCGGCGTACGGATTTCTTTACAGGACAACCTCGTGTTCTGACGGTCTGGTTTTCGGAAGCCTCCGTCGGCCCAGGAAGAATTCTCCCGGAAGTGGCAATAAGATGCCAGAGGGTTATCTGGAAAAACTTTAATGGAGGAGATTAGGGGGAAATGACCCAGGTTTCTGATGTCGGAGGTCTGTTTTCGCCGCCGCCCCGTTCAGAGGCTAAATCAAATTAACCGTTTCCGAGTAACGGGCTTCCCGCCCCTCTTGGTTTTGTGGAGGCCGACAGGAAGTGCGGCGGCGCCTCTTTGCGAGCGTCCTCGCCGGCCCGGCCGCAGGTGTGCGTGATGGAGTGTGTCTCCTCCTGCAGCTCATTAAAGCGCCGCCCCGAAGAAAAGCTCCGGCAGGATGAAGTGCTTTTGGCCGCCCTCTCCCTCTGTCTCTCGGAGAGGGAGTGTGTTTTTATGATAGCAGCTGCTCCGAACATCTGCTGCCGGCGTTCAGGGAGCCCCCGCCGACGGGGACGAGCGCCGAGCGACACGCGCGGACCCGTCCTCGCCCCGGAGGCGCCCTGGCCTCAGGCGGGCGCGCCGGGCGGCGTGGGTGACAGGTGTGATAGCGCCGCAGCCGGCGGCGTCACCTTGAAGGCGGATGAGACGTCCCGCGGGCGGTGGGGGGGCCGGAGCGAGCGGACGACGGGTTTCGTGAGGCGGCGGGTGAAAAACGGGGCCTCGCCTCCCACTTTTCATCTATAATTCACCAGACAAACAAGAGACCCGGAGGAGAAACCAACCGAAGCGCAGCGCCGCAGGAGACCAGACCTCACCGGGGAGACATCCCTGTGCACCCGCATCAACCGGCCTCTCCTGTCTGCCTCCTCACAGGTGTGTTCGCGCTGCTCCAAGCCTATGCCTTCCTGCAGTACCTGAAGGACCGCCTCACCAAGCAGGAGTTCCAGACGCTGTTCTTCCTGGGAGTCTCCCTCGCCGCCGGCGTGGTCTTCCTCACCGTGATCTATCTCACGTACACCGGTAAGGTTCCCTTCTCTCTCTCTCTCTCTCTCTCTCGCTGTGAAATGACACGGGCGCGACCGTCCTCCACGGGGAGCGCTTGTCCAGAAAAAGTTTTGGAAAAAGAGGACCCGACTCTCCCCTCACGGGCTCTTAACGGATTCTGTCGAAAAAGTTAAAGCGGCGACAGCAGATTGCGGTTAAATGCAAATGTTCAACTGAAACAGTTGGATATGTGCATATATTTGAAAATGAAATGAATGTGTGCATAAATATGCTCCTCCTCTCCCCCCGATGGTTTAATATGGACGCACACAGATGGATGGGGCACAGACGACTATGAATGTGTAAATGTTTAACCTGCTGCAAACAAACCGCCTCGCCGGGGAGGTTTTGTTTCAAACTGCCGCGCGTCGGAGTCGTCACCTCCTGTCTTTTTGTCGCCCGAGTGGCTCGGCGTTTCGGCGGCGGCTCTAAACTTGGCTGGAATGTTGTTATTGACGACGGCGGAACAAAAAGAGTCGACTGCAGTTTTGAGATTCTGGGATTTCAGCCACGGTCGGATGTTTTTCTCCGCTTGTCGCCAAAAGTTACCGCTCGTCCGCACTCCGTCCCCCGCAGCCCGCGCCGCTATCTGCCCTCTCATTTGCTTTCAGGCGCCCGCGCTTCTCTTGTTTTAACCCGCCGGGTCGGACAGCCGGCCGGGTCAGCGGGAATATTCTTTCCGGCGCCGTTCCCTGCTGGAAAAGAAGCAATTAAAATGAAGGGGGGGATAACTTTATCGCCGTTAGCTTGCAGCCCGCCGTGCGTCCGCCGCCGCCGCCTCAGACCAGGGGAGTAAAAGTAGAGCAGCGTCATCATGACCTTTGTTTTTGTTGTGTGTGTGTGTGTGTGTGTGTGTCGGGCACGGAGAGCCCCTGAGCTGCACTTCAGAGCTTAAATGCAGTCCTGATCAAAGCATGTGAATGCTCGCGCGCACACACACACACACACACACACACACTCATGAACGCAGCGTGTCTCCCGGTTTCCGGCCTAAACGGCCTCCGTTAGGTTTGTAAAACCACTCAATCCTGCCGCTAATTTGATCAGTGGAACAATTGCGGAGGTCCGACCCGCGCTGACGTCAGCGGGGAGTGGCGGGCGCCATAAACCCGCTTCTTCCTGTTCTTCCTGGGATGAGGACAGAGGTCTCACTCCCCGTCAGTGGAAGCGTGAAGGCGCCGCCGGCCGTCTTTGAAGCCCTAACCAGCCGAGCACATTTCCCTTTGTCCCCGTCGTCGCCGCGGCGAATCCCCAGCACGTTTAGCGGCTTCCATGGCTGGATACCCCCCCCCCCGGCGCAGACGGGGATCAAAAAACCGGGTGTAAATATTAGACTTAAATTGGACAGAAACACAACTTGAGATAAATGAGCGCCGCTTCGCAACAGCTGGGCGTGTAAATGAGCACGCCGCCGCCGTGTCCTCCGGCCAGCGCCGCCGCTCCACTCGGGTTTGCAGATAATGGTCCTAATATCCTTGAATATCTGTCCTTTTCAAGGGTTTGTGGGTCGGAGGATCCCGCCTCCGCCTCTCCGTTCCCCGGCTTCTCTGTCAGTGTTGATACTGAGCTTTGCCTGTTTGAGTTTAATCATCTCTCCCCGCCTGTCTCCAGGATACATCGCCCCTTGGAGCGGGCGTTTCTACTCCCTCTGGGACACCGGGTGAGTCCCGCTGACCTTCACGCTCTCGCCGTCCACGGAGGACTCGCTCTGTCCACCTCGTGTGTGGCAGATGTGTAGATTGGAGAACTAACAGGACGGTGGAACTTCCCTCATCACCTCCGCATTCGTTCAGCGCTGTTTGAGCATGGCGGTGGGCACCTGCTGTCCTGACTCCTGTGCTGTCCCTCTGTCCACCTCCAGCTACGCCAAGATCCACATCCCCATCATCGCGTCGGTGTCCGAGCACCAGCCCACGACCTGGGTCTCCTTCTTCTTCGACCTGCACATCCTGGTGTGCACCTTCCCCGCCGGCCTCTGGTTCTGCATCAAGAACATCAACGATGAACGAGTGTTCGGTACGAGCGCCGTCCGTCCTCTCCGCCGTCTGTGTTTGAAGAAGCAGCCGTCTGTGGTCCAGGTGCTCCTTCTCGCGGAGGAGCAGCCGGTGAACCTGGTGAGCTCCTCTCGTCGCCTGGAGCACCTTCAGGAAGTGCGGCGAGAGGGAGGGAGATGATCCGGCTGCATGCGGCAGGATGACGCGGTGGCTCGCGCCTCCGCTGCACAGCCAGCAGCTCCCCGGAAACACATGCAGACGGTTCCAGATGTGGGAATGAGAGAATGTATGTGGCCTGTCCAGGTCAAACCCCGCCTCCTGCCCTGTGACGGCTGGAGGTCTGCAGCTCCCTCACCGCTTTGAGCAGGAAGGCCGGATGATTGATTGAACAGCTCATTTCCCGAAAGCAGCCCGTGATCGCGGCTCTCCCGCTTCGCTAAACCCCGCGTTTCCCAGCCGGGGCTCTAAATAATCAGGAGTCTTCAATCCCCTGGGTTTCTTTTGAGGGCATCAGAGAGCCGCGCCGCCCTCCGTGGATGCGCAGCATCAAGGAGGTTCTGAGAGAGAGAGAAATCAGACAGAAGCCTGCGTGTAGACGAGCGCGCCGCGAGCCGGGATCAAGGGCAGAGGATCTTTGGATCGCAGCCGCCGCTCGCGACCGATCGGCCAATTATCGGTATCGATTAGCCGAGCGCCCGTGGGTTCCGGCGGGAGCCCCGGCGGGCCGACGGAGCCGCCGTCCCTCCTCCGCGGCGGTAATAGATTTCCCCTCTCGCCTCGCAGTGGCCCTGTACGCCATCAGCGCCGTGTACTTTGCCGGCGTCATGGTGCGGCTGATGCTGACGCTGACCCCGGTGGTGTGCATGCTGTCGGCCGTGGCCTTCTCCAGCGTCTTCGAGCACTACATGGGCGACGACACCAAGAGGGAGAAGCCCCCCGCCGAGGACAGCAGCGACGAGGACGACAAGAGGAATTCGGGGAATCTCTACGACAAGGTCAGAGCGGGACGCCGTCTGCGGGTATCGGTGCTCGCTTTCACCCACCGGCATGTGTTTGACAGCTTGAAGAGAGGGAGGGAGGGAGGGAGAGAGGGGATGAGAGAGGGGGAGAGGGAGAGGGAGGGATGGAGAGTAAGGGGGGGGGAGGTAGAGGGAGGGAGAGAGGGGGAGGGAGAAGCCTTCATCTTTCATAAGATGTCTTTGTCACGAAACTTTACACAACTTTTCATTTCACTTTCTATACGTGTGATTCTGAGCGGCGCCGTCGGCTCGGCCGGGCTCCCTCCCGCCGCCTGGATTGACGGGTTTGGAGGCCCCCGCCCGAAAAACCCGCTGACAAAAAGAAGAAAAAAGTAGCTGCACGGAGCAGATTTCAGGTTGTAGCGTTCAGATAGTCAGGAAGAAAAAAAGAAGAAAGGAGATCCTGGAGTTTGTAGCTGTTAGAGCCTCGTTGCGAGTCACTGGAACAGAAACGTGAGAGGACGCCGGAGCACATTTTCTGCGGCGACATCGAGCGAAAGGCGCGTCCCGCGGTTTTCACGGCCTCCGTCCTCTCCGTCGCCGCGGCGCCCGCAGACGTCCGCCGCCGCCAGCGGAAGCTCCCGGATAGTCTGCGCAATTAGTCCGCTCAATTATTCATCCCGCTCAATAATTGAGGCGGCGGTGGAGGAGGGGGGGGGGCTCGTCCGGCCCATCACCGCAGTCTCTGTCTCCCCCTGCAGGCGGGGAAGGTGCGCAAGCACGTGTCGGAGCAGGAGAAGGCCGAGGAGGGCCTGGGCCCCAACATCAAGTCCATCGTCACCATGCTGATGCTGATGCTGCTGATGATGTTTGCCGTCCACTGCACCTGGGTGACCAGCAACGCCTACTCCAGCCCCAGCGTGGTGCTGGCCTCCTACAACCACGACGGGTGAGGCCCCGACGAGGCTGACGGGACTCGGCGGCGTTTTTGTTTCATTTTGAGACACACACACACACACACACACACACCGGAGGATGTAAAAACAGGCCCGTGACGACCGGGGAAAATCAATGTGCTCTAATCTGGGCCGGGATTATGTTTTTCTTCAGACGTTCTGGGCGGATGCGACGGGATTAGCGCTTTGTTTCCGTGACACATTTGGCCGCCGACGATAAACGAGTCCCGTGGCCGGCGGCCGGCGGCGATGCTGTGCGCGGGCAGATCTCCGGGGCTCGGGTCTGAGTGGCCGAGAACCCTGACGTTTGTGCGCAGCGGCGCCGCCGCATGTATATTTCATGAGACGCTTGTTGAAATATTGATATCCGAGTGGCGGCAGGAGCTTTAAAACCGTCGCCTGAAGTTTGGAGGTTGGAGGAAGCCGCGGCGGCCGCGAGGTTCTCCTCAGATGTCCGTTTAGCGGGTTCAACGGCGGCGGTCCGAGCCCGCGGGCCGGAGGGACGGCGCCTCGGCGGGGCTGTCACACACCCGCCTCAGGACGCCCACTCGCTCTCAAATGACGCACGCTGCCATCTTTGTAGTCTTTTTTTTTTTTAATGTTTTTTCCTTTTTCCTCCCAACCCGAAAGTAACTTCCTGCGTGCGCCTGCTCCATTTTCAACCCTTGTTGCAAAGATGTAGTTGAAATATTAATAGCCCCGCCGCCGCGCGCCTGTCGACTCTTACCTGTCAACCTCATTCCCGCTTGTTAGCACGCGCAACATCCTGGACGACTTCAGGGAGGCCTACTATTGGCTGAGGCAGAACACGGACGAGCACGCGCGGGTCATGTCCTGGTGGGACTACGGCTACCAGATAGCGGGGATGGCCAACCGGACCACGCTGGTGGACAACAACACGTGGAACAACAGTCACATAGCGCTGGTGAGAGCCCTTTTCGTCCGACCCGAAGTAATGGGAGCGTCGGCGGCGCCGCCGGGCCCGTCTCAACGCCCCTCCTCCGGCTTCCAGGTGGGCAAAGCCATGTCCTCCAACGAGAGCGCCGCCTACAAGATCATGAGGTCGCTGGACGTCGACTACGTGCTGATCATTTTCGGCGGCGTGATCGGCTACTCCGGCGACGACATCAACAAGTTCCTGTGGATGGTGAGGATAGCAGAGGGCGAGCATCCCAAGGACATCAGGGTGAGTACGAGTACGTGTGTGTGTGTGTGTGTGTGTGTGTGTGTGTGTGCGCGCTCTCCAGATGGCCTTTGCTAATGACTGAACTCCTGCAAGGCGCCATCCAGACACAGGAGAGGAGAAGTCTTTCCGTGGTACCTTTTCATCAGCGCCCTCCTGCCTCCCCCATCTGTCTGGAGGGAGGAGGTCCTCCTGCAGCAGCTTCTTCCATGAGAGCCCAGAAGCTGCTGCTGGAGATGCTCCAGATGACCCCCCCCACACACACACACACACACACTTTGGATCTCCCTGCAGCTGTTAAGCGATCCGTGCTGAAAGCAGCTAATGGAGGAGGAGGTCATCGTTCCTGGCGCCTCAGCCAGTGGTCGTGATGTTCCTGCATCTCGTCTACTTCATCTTCATCGCCGTCGTTTGAAGAGACTGCGGCTTCTTTCCCTTTGCATCCGCCTCAAACATCCGGCCGGTTAAACCCACAGCCTGCTTTCATTTGGCTTCATTCCGGTGTCTGGACTTGTAGACGTGTTTCTGGTCCGTGGACGGATCTCACGCCGCTCTCCTCCCCCCCACAGGAGAGCGACTACTTCACCCCCCAGGGGGAGTTCAGGGTGGACAAGGCCGGCTCGCCCACGCTGCTCAACTGCCTCATGTACAAGATGTCCTACTACCGCTTCGGGGAAATGCAGGTGAGTCGGCGCTCGGTAAAAAGCGGTTATGAGAGGCGGCTCCCGCGGGCGGGAGGAGAGGAGCTGCGTTTGGTACCAACCCGACCACACGAGGAGCCGCTTCCTGCCTCCGGGCCTGGTAGCCGGCGTCTGACTGGCAGGTCGGAGAGGATTCAGGAGGCATCTGGGGGGGGGGGGGTCTGGGGGGGGGCGGGGGGCGGGGACGGGAGGGGGATTTAAAGGGATT
>CAAKHD010009536.1:3133-14560 GCA_901007705.1 Fistularia tabacaria | reverse complement strand
TTTTTTGGTGGCTGTTGTGTGTGTGTGTGTGTGTGTGTGTGTGTGTGTGTGTGTGTGCAGGGGGTGGATGTGTATCGCCGTCTTTGCGAGGACCGCTGCTAAACATCGAGGGCAGAACGTGGACATGCGGCGAGAACATTCTGGAGAACATTTAGACACCAGGAGAACGTTCAGAAAGGAGGAGAACATTCAGGGATGTGAAGAACATGCAGGGATGTGGAAAACTTTCTGGAGACATGGAGAACTTTAGAGATGTGGAAAAAGATTCAGAGGTGTGAAGAACATTCAGGGACACGGAGAACATTCAGAGACGTGAAGAACATCTGGAGACGTGGAGAACGTTCAGACACACGGAGGACACTGGTTGTGCCTGTAGGAGGTGGCGCAGTGAGACAGTGGTCCTGAGAGCAGGAGGAGGTGGAGCTTCAGACGGTCTGGAGACATGCAGAGACAATGGAGATGTTTGGAAGGAACCCGCAGCCTCAGACACCACTTCAGAAGACAGGAAGCCTCAGTGTGTGTGTGTGTGTGTGTGTGTGTGTGTGTGTGTGTGTGTGTGTGTGTGTGTGTGTGTGTGTGTGTGTGTGTGTGTGTGTCATCTGCGATGGGAAACACAATCCCCGGGATACCGTTACCGTGGTTACAGGCTTTGCCGGCGTATCCGGGGTAGCACTTGCAGCGGTCGGGCGCGACACACTCGCCGTGTTTACAGCCCTGCTGGCACAGAGCTACACACACACACACACACACACACACACACATATACACAGGGTTAGTGTGCTAAGGTGATGTGGGAGGGGAGGGGTTTAACCTGGACCCCTCAGCTGTCAATCAAAGAGTCGGCTGTCAATCAAAGGGTCGGCTGTCAATCAAAGGGTCATGCAGTCTGCAGGCACTTTAGAGCCTTCAGTGGACCTGCTGGCTGGAGATGGAGAACATGGAGAGAAGCCAGGAAGGAGAACGTAGAGGGAACCCAGGAAGAACATAGAGAGAAGCCAGGACAGACATGGAGGGAGCCCAGAAGAAAGAACATGGAGAGGACTCGTGAAGGAGAGCATAGAGGGAACCCAGGAAGAACATGAAGAGAACCCAGGTGGGAGAACATGGAGAGAACCGGGTGAAGATGGGACAAGGTTCTCCAGGACCAGAAGGAGTGTGTCCTCACGCTGGCATCGGCCCCAGTCCAGCACGGTCCAGCCCCAGCAGCACTCCAGGCGGTTTCCATAGCGACAGACACCATCAGACACCACAACAGCCTGGTCCACCCTGCTGACACACACACACACACACACACACACACACACACACACACACACACACTCATCAGCCGTCCTGGTCTCCACCCGGATCTTCTCCAGAAGATCAGCGTATGCAGACGATACGCTTCTATTCGCTGCCGTTCCTCTTTGCAGAATCATCTCCAATCTTCTCAACCCATCACCTGAGGACCTCTGATGGTCTGGAGGTCTGAAGGTCTGAAGGACTGGAGGTCTGGAGGTCTGGAGGTCTAATGTGGGAACTTCTCGTAGCTTTTTTCGGAAATGTCTTCGTGATCTCCTTGAGGTCTTTTGGCATCACTGTCAAGTCACTTCACTTGTTCTCCACGTCTCTGAATGTTCTCCATGTCTCTGAATGTTCTCCATGTCTCTGAATGTTCTCCATGTCTCTAAATGTTCTCCATGTCTCTGAATGTTCTCCATGTCTCTGAATGTTCTCCATGTCTCTGAATGTTCTCCAGGTCTCTTAATGTTCTCCACGTCTCGGAATGTTCTCCAGGTCTCTGAATGTTCTCCATGCACGCGAGATGATTTCCTGGTGATCTCCTGGAGGTCTTCTGCTCCCTGTGAAGCCATCTCCAGGGGACGGAGGGGTTTCTCCGGTCATGTCCTCCAGATATTTCCAGGTCTTCGTCTGGGGCTTCCTGGACCTTCTGGGCTGCTTTGCGGTTTGGGCCGCTTGGAACCAGCTGGACCGTCTCTCCAGCTTCCACCTGCCTGTCTGAACATGAAGTCCACCCTCCTCCTCCTCCTCCTCCTCCATTGCCTCGCATACTTTCCCCTCTTCTCTTTTTTTCCTGCGCTGTCCATCAGCGCAGTGTGTGTGTGTGTGTGTGTGTGTGTGTGTGTGTGTGTGTTTTTCTTCTCAACGGCATTTTTTCCAATCCTCCCTCGTTGCTTCTGAGAAGCTCAGACCAGAGGAGGTCCAGCCACTTCTGTCTTTATTTTACATTCAAAAATAATAAAAATGAAATACGGCACATTAGCATGTAATAATGATAATAATAATAATGATAATAATAATAATGATAATAATAATAATTATTATTAAATGTATTTCAATAATAATAATAATAATAATGATAATAATAATGATGATGATAATGATAATAATAATAATAATAATAATGATAATGATAATGATGATAATAATAATAATAATAATGATAATAATGATAATTATAATGATGATAATAATAATAATAATGATTATGATAATAATAATAATAATGATAATGATAATGATAATAATAATAATAATGATAATGATGATAATTATAATGATGATAATGATAATAATAATAATAATAATGATAATGATAATGATAATGATAATGATAATAATAATAATAATAATAATAATAATAATAATAATGATTATGATAATACTACTAATAATAATAATAGTAATAACAGAAAATCCATTTTATTCAAAATGAAACAATAACATTTTTAAACAGTGACAATGAAAATATCAGGTTAATTTCTGTGTTCTGACACTGAATTCCATAAAATCTTTTCTGACAAAAAATATTGTTCCTTCTGGGGGAACATGAGGAACCTCCTGGAGGTCGATGGGCAGCTCCAGCCCCAGGAGAAGATCCAGCCATGCTTCTCGAAACTGCACAGGCTGCGTTCTGACCGCTTCTGCTCTTCCCAGAACTTCCCAGAACTTCCCAGAACTTCCCAGCACCCTCAGACGTGCAGGTGAAACCCCGTGGAACCCACCTGAGATCCTCCGTGATCCGGGCCCGGGTCGCCGCGCAGAGCCAGCCCAGCAGAACCAGGCCGACCCGGACCGGCATCCCTGCGCCGCCCGGCCCGGGAACGCTGGCCCCGGCCCCGGTTCCTGCTGCCGGTCCCGGTTCCTTCTCCCGGCACCGGTTCCTGCTGCCGGTCCTGGTTCCGGTTCCGGTCCGGATCCCGCTCCCCCGGCGCAGACACACAAAGGAGGATGAAGCCGCGAACTTTATTTTTCCGCCCGCTCCTTCCGGTGGGACGCTTCCGGTGAGCGCGAGGCGTCACGGTGCTCCCGGTGCGACGCCGCAGCCGTGATTTAAAAAAAAAAAAAAAAAAGAAAAAAGAAAAGAAAAGGAAAAGGTGAATATCGCCACTGCGCCTGCGCGCGCAGCGGAGCGCGCCGCCGCTCGAACCTCTGGGAGGCAGGAAGTGGCGTGCGCGCGCGCGCTGACCGGCGACATCCGGTGTTTAACGGATCGGAAATTAAATGTGGGAGGTTCAATTAACTGATCATCGTGGGCCGAGAACGCAGCACAATGAACACACACACACACACACACACACACACACACACACACACACACACACACACACTACTTCACACAAACACACTCTCAAACACACATAGTCACACACACACACGCCCACACAAACACCCCCCCACACAAAATCACACACACACACACACACACTCTCTCAAACACACGTACACACACGCACACACACACTCCTACACAAACACTCACTCCTACACAAACACACACACACTCCTACAAACACACACACGCACACACTCCCACAAGCATACTCACACACACAAACACACTCCCACACACACTCTTTTGTCGACATTCAAAAAGAGCTTTAAGTTTGTTTTTAGGAAACTGCTTGCAGATCTGTGTGTGTGTATGTTTGTGTGAGTGTGTGTGTGTGTGTGTGCGTGTGCGTGCGTCTGTGGGTTTGTGTGTGTGTGTGCGTGTGTGTGTGTGTGTGTGTGTTTCCTGTTCCCCTCAAGCGTTCAGCTCCGCGTCTTCCCTGTTCATTGTCCGTCTCACTCATTTCCAAGTATTTTTCGAAAAGCAATCATCATTTTTAAGGTTTAATCAAGTTATCTTGATTTTTTTTTCCACCAAAGTGCCAAATCGTTAAAAGTCAATTTTTAAAGTCAACACGTAAATAAAAGTAAACAAAGAGACGGTGAGCAGTGTGCAGGAGGTAAGCTAAGCTAAGATAAGATGTGGTTATGTAAGATTCTTCGTCAAGCATGAGTGTATAATCAAGTATGAGTTAATAAAAAATATATTTTTTATAATTATATATAATCATAGAACATATCTAATAAAACATAGTTATTGCATTTCTCATTGAATTCCACTTATTCCCCGGTAATTGTTTATTAGTAATTATTCCGAATACTGATGCTTACTAAGTGTTTTAAAGAATCATTTTGAAGGATTTAATTGAATATTCATTATTTTTTTGTTTATTTTAAATGCCAAATAATTGAAAGTCAGTTTGTAAATAGAAGCTAACAAAGATCCAGTGTTTCCATGACAGGTCAGACGGTCAGCGCTGTGCAGGAGGTAAGCTAAGCTAAGCTAAGATGAGATGAGGTCATGTCAGATTCTTTGTCAAGCATGAGTGTACAATAAAATACGAGTTAATAAAAAAGATATATTTTTTATAATTATGATATATATATATATATATGTATATTAAAAACGTAAAATTATTGCATTTCTCACTGAACTCCATTTATTCCCTGGTAATTGTTCATCTTACTGATTCACTAAGTATTTTAAAGAATCATTTTGAAGGATTTAATTTTACGTTGATTTTGGGGGGTTTTTGTTTGAAACGCAAAATAATTAAAAGTCAATTTGAGAATAAAAGTAAACAAAGATCCTGTGTTTCCACGACAGGGGAGCGTGTGCAGTACCCTCCGCCGCCGCTAGATGACAGCAGCCGCCCGCCTGGAGACTCCTGGAGTTTGTGATCTTCTCGACGGAGAGAAACTTCTTCTCAGGTGGAACAGATAAGATCACATCGGATCAGCGCATTTCACGTCTAGAGCCCCTCAGGGACGTCCTAAATAGTCCAAACTAAGTAAACAAACCTCATGATAGCATCACGATGACACCGCGGCTCAGTAATCGGCTACACATGACTTCACCGTCGCATAGGCTCGTCAGGAAACCCTTCATTTAAGGATTTAAAAATAAAAGTCGGATGATTATTAACTCTTAGTATTTTTATAATTTTATTTTGTGACCATTGATATAATTCTAACGAAGTAAAATGACAAAAACTTATTAAAAATAAAAGTAAACTGCTTTCCACAAAACGACTCTCCACAGCACCTGCTTGTTGGAAAATAAAACCCACCTTTCTCTGTTTTGTTAAGAGGACTTCAAAATGTCTGCTGGGGCTGGCTAGATAGCATCGGGGTTGGCTGACCTCTTCTCACAAGATCTAGCTTGTCGTGAAAGGACCGTCTTGAAAACGGCGTGGCGACAATATTGGACAATGGATGCTCGGGTTGAGTTCGCACCTTCTGACTGGCCTTGGTGTCGCGGACTCGTTAGCTTACGGCGCACAAGAGCCTGCTCAGTTGATTCTGAAGGCCTCAGGCAGATTTCATAGAGCCTGACAACACAAGCTAGCTGAAATGTGATTGGATAAAAACTCCAGCTGTATAATATGACTTGCAGAGAACAGACTGGAGAATAATTTTATTTTCATATTTACAAAAAAAAAAATTACTTTTCTGATTATGGTTAGGCCAGCAGGGAAGGCTTTGCTGGCCCTGACCGCCCGACCCTGGATAAGATAATACTTTATTGATCCCCATCGGGGAAATTCGGGTGAGATTTGGAATAAGATAAGATAAGATAAGATAAGATAAGATAAGATAAGATAAGATAAGATAAATAAGTAAGGTAAGGTTCTTTGTTATCATTGCACATTCCTGTGAAACGATATTCCGCATGAAAGCAGCATGAGTATCGTATAAAGTATGAGTAAATCACAAAAGTAAATATGATTCTTGCACGAAGTAGCAGCAAATGGAAGTGGCAGAATGTCCCTTGAATGTAAATTGATTTTCTTCTTCTTAATGTTTTATTGTTTGCTTTTATACCCCTTTTCCATAGTTTCTGTCCTTATTTGCATTTCATTTCATTTCCCAAAACGTTTTCAGAAAAGCCATGCGACATCTATATTTTTGTCGCCTTAAATTATTACATAGGTAGAAATTAGTGGGAAAAAAAGACTTTCTTGTTTTCAGTTTGGAAAACAACCGTTTCATTCGTATCATCATTTTCACCTTGGACTTGACGGACCCGGAAGAGCGTTGCATTCTGGGTCTTGTAGTTCTAATGGTCGCCGCGAGGGGACAAAAAAAAGAAGGGTTCCCTCTTGTTGCTAGGAGAGACAGCCTCCCGCAACGAGCGCGCTGATTGGCCGAGGGCCTTTTCCCGCGGACCAATCGGAAGCCAATGCGTCCGCCATGAGAATCCCAATCATCGCTGTGATTTATTATCGATACGGTGATTGACAGGCTGCGGGCGGGGGGGCGGGGGGTTATCGATCACCCTAGCGTTTTGGTTTCCGATCGATAACAGGAATCGGTGATCGATGGCGGAGATTCCAGCGGTGTTTTGTTTTTTGCTTTTTCCCCCCGCGGCGGCTCGCCGTCGTTGCTGCCTGGCGGCTGTAATGGCGACACCGTCATGGCCATCGACGGATACGCGCACTGCGCTTCCGGTGCCTGCGAGGCCCGTCGCTCCTTTTCAAAATAAGAGGCCGGTTAATATCAGCGACGAGGCGTTTTTATTTTATTTTATTTTATTTTATTTTATTTTATTTTATTTTATTTTATTTTATTTTATTTTATTTTATTTTATTTTATTTTATTTTATTTTATTTTATTCTTTGAGCAGTTTTCTTCAATAGCAGGGGTGTCAAACTAATTTTCGCCATGGTTACCCTCAAAAGGCCGCATGGAACACGAGCGCTATAAATGTAACTGAATGTAATGTAAAATAAATGTAACTCCTCCTTATTAATGTTCAATAACTGAATTTATTCCTCCTTCAAATCCAAAGTGTAAGTAAGATAATACTTTATTGATCCCCGTAGGTGAAATTCTTATGTCACAGCAGCGCAACAACAACAATATCAATAAATATGAGTGTAAATATTAATAAGAGAGACAATTAAAAGATAGTCAAATTATATCTATTAAAAAAAAGAAAAGAATAGACAGCAAGGTGACAAACAACAGGGACAAAATAGACAACGGAATGAATATGAATAAATTAAATAATAATAAAATTGAAAAACGCAAGGGTGAGAATTGACAAACAAACACAACAACAACAAGGGCAAGAATAGAAAGAGAGTGACGACAACAACGACAAAGATAAAGAGGACTGCTGTTCTCCAGTCTGATGGCCATGGGCACAAAAGGAGCGTCTGAAGCGTTGGGTTCTGCATTTGCATCCATTATATTGTATTTATATTTATACTGTCAGGTTAAGAAAGCCACATATGTTAGACTGGTGCAGGACATGTATGCTGGTTGTGCTGTAGGTTTGGAATAGGGTTAGATGGAGAAGGTGGAGAACCCCTGAAGGGAAAAGAAGTCCAAAAAACTCCAAGTGAATAAAGAAAAAACTCACCCAGCACCAGTTATGACATTCACTGTGTTCAAAACCTCTCTGTCACAACTGAGAGGAGCAGAAGAACAGAAGAAGTGCGACCAACAATCGTGCAAAAGTCTTTGACGGTGGGATGATCTCTTCAGCCACAGTAAAGCTAGCTTTCACTTCTGCAGTGTTTCTGGATGCGGTTTTGGCTTTTAATTCTTGGACAATTTGTTGTTTTTCTGGAAGGCTAACTTTAGCATACTTAGCTCTGTGTTTGGTGTCGAAATGCAGATGTAGATTTTACTCTTTGCCTCACGACACAAAAGACATACCGGTTTTTCTCCTGGAAGCACAAACATGTTTTCTCCTTCCCGTCTTTGTTGAAACATTCTTCCATCTGCAGCCACTTTTCTCTTCCTGGACATTTAGGGATCATTTGTGTTTGTCAGTGCCACTTGTCGAAAATGGTATTGCGGTCTAATGTCAGGATGCCGTCGCTTCAGGTGGAACATGATCGGCATGAATTGTGGGAAATGTAGTTTATGGTCAATGCATGAGTTTGACTTTATTTTTAAGACAATCAGACCTTTGAAGACGTTCTCGCGGCTACATAAAGTGACGTGGTGGACCACATTTGTCCACCTTTGTTTCTTCTTCTTCTCCTTTGGGTTTTTCCCTTCAGGGTCTCCACAGCCAATCCACCTTCTCCATCTCACCCTGTTCTCTGGATCCTCCTCTCTCACTACCTCCATACATCTTCTCTCTGGTCTTCATCTAGACCTCCAATTCCATATCTTCACTCTCCCTCCTCTGTCCATGACCCAACCATCTCTGACCTTCTCTCCAAAACATCTAGCATGTCATTCCTGATCCTCTCCATCCTGGTCACTCTCAAAGAGAACCTCCACATCTTCATCTCTGCCACCTCCGGCTCTGCCTCCTGTCTTTTCTCCAAACCATCCATCATCTCTGCTCTCTCCACTGTCTCCTCCGCCTTTCCTTTCTGATGTTCTTCTATCTCATAGAACCCCTGACACTTTTCTCCACCCGTTCCAACCTGCTGGAACCCCTTTCTCCACCTCATGTGCTCAGTACTAATTAAAATTCCTATTTTCTTTTTCTAAACTAAAATAAATAATGGAATGGCAATAAGATTTCACTTCATAGCTGATATTATTTCAACCATTTTCGCCCACAGGATGAATCTAGTCATAACACTTCGATTCAATAAAATGTGCCGTAATTTAGTGTTCATTCAGTTTCAGGCGGTTGTCGTTCATCTAAAAGAAGCGTTTTATGGCGGATATAACTAAATACTTGTTTGACAGAGATTAAATGTGTAGTTTCTCCGCGTCTTTGTGTGTGTGTTTTTTTTGCGTTAAATCCAAAGAAAACAACCCGGCGCCGTTTTTGTTTTTTTTTTTTTCCTCCGCGAATTGGCTTTTATTTTGAAGAGCCCGCGGCGGAAGTGCGCCTGCGTGCCGCGCGGCGGCTTGACGTGCCGCGGGGCGCTGATGGCGGCGGGGCTGGCGGAGGGTCGCACCGCGGAGGGAGCGACCGGAGGCGCGGGGAAGCGGACGGACGGAGCGCGGAGGGCCCCGGCGAGGGGGACCGAGCGACAACCGACACACCGGCGGCCACCGAACACCGGGCGGCGAGGCGGGGGCGGTCTTTGTTCCGCCGCCACCAGAGGGTTTTTTCGCCGTTAACGGCCGGAAGGTACCGAGGCGACTGGCTAGCATGTTGACACACACACACACACACACACGCACACGCACACACACACACACGGGGGGGATTCCGTGTTCGCGTTAGCATGCGTGTGCGTGTGGGCGTGCGTGATAGTAGCACGTTGCAGCCGCTGTCATTTTTCGCGCCCCCCCTCCTTGCGCGTGTGTGTGTGCGGGTAGTGCGTGCGTGCGTGCGCGCGCGTGCGCGCACTGCAGCATGTTAAAACTCTTTCCAAGCGGCCCAACTCTGCGGCGCTCGCTCTTCTATCCTTGTGAGGACCGGCGTTTGCGTTATGAACCCCGATTTTTTTTATTCTTTGCCGCAAATCAGATGTTTTTCTATTTTAAAATAACCTGTTGGCGTGACACGCTAACAGGTGTGACACGTTGTCGTTCAGCTTGCAGGGAAATGGTTATTTTTGCACGCTAATAGCAGTTTGTGAAATGTGAATTGCGCCGCAAAGGGCGACATTGTGTCCGCTTGTTTGCTTTAAAATGAAATAAATACGTGCAAGAAACGGGAAAACGGGAATAATTAATGAAGTAAGAGCCTACGAAGCATAAATGCATGGATAGGAACGAGTGTACCCTTGATATTAATTGATAATAGCGTCTTAATTCAGCGTTATTAAAGGAATCAGCTGCTAAAAAAACCTGGAGAGCTAAAAAAAAGTGCATTTTTTCAGTAGTTTACCTAAAAACACATTTAAAACCGCATTTGTTGGTGATGATGGATTTTCAGGTCACCAGCAGATTCACTCTTTGGATGAGAAACCCTGTAATAAGTGGAATGAATAAGAAGTACTCAGGCCTTGCAGGGCCGTTTGAACATGTCTGCTCCCTGAACGACCTCACTTCCTGTTTGCCTCCAAACGTCTGAATCTGGAAGTGAAGACATTCAAACTGAAAGTCGCAGGGGAAAAAAGAAAATACAAAAAAAAATGGGGAAGTTTTAAAAAAAGAAACATCTCTTTTTTTTTTCTTTTTTTTTTCGTGACACTGGAATGAAGCGGCGAGGAGACGCGTCCACGTTCAAGATGTTTACGCGCCCAGCTCGGGGTCCCGCCTCTCCTACTTCCAGCCCCCTAGGGACTCTTTGTCCGTGTCCTCACGGGCCCGGAGTGTGTGTGTGTGTGTGTGTGTGTGTGTGTGTGTGTGTGTGTGTGTGTGTGTGTGTGTGTGTGTGTGCCATGCAGAGAGAGTCGGCGTTGTGCTGCCGATGAATATCAAACAGGCTGGTTGTGGCTGCAGGCGTCGCCTCGTCACGCCGCTTATCAATCAACTATTGTCTCTCTGTCACTCTGTCCGTCACCCTCTCACCCCTCTCACTCCTCTCACCCTTTCCTGTCTGCAGCAGCTGACCCGGCGGTGCGGGACAAACGTCCACCGGGGGGCGCTGTGACGCGACACCTCCGTTTTCCACGCCCCGTCCCGACTCGAAGATGTAATTCAGCCGCGGCCGGCGGCTAACTAGCGTGGGCTAGCATCGCGGCGTGCGTCCGGAGCGCCCGGAGAACAGCTCGCTCCGCGGGAGGGGGAAGATGTAGCTTAGCTTCGGCGTGCACCGGCTTGCTTGTTCAGAGGATCGGGGCCCGGTCGGCGGCCCCCTGCGGCTAGCTGCGAGCGGGCGGCGGTGGCGCGGGGCTAGGTCGTAGCGCAGCGGGGGTGCAATGGAGTACCACTCCGGTGGCAGCCTGCCCCTGCTGGGGAGACCGCGGTACTGCCCCGGGGCCAACGCCAATGGGGGCTACCTGTGCGAGACGGGACACTGCTGCGGGGAGACCGGCTGCTGCACCTACTACTACGAACTCTGGTGTAAGTCAGCTCGCCGGCTAGCCTGCTACTTCCAAAACAAAGACCAACCAGCGGGAAGATAAAGGTGTGTGTGTGTGTGTGTGTGTGTGTGTGTGTGTGTGTGTGTGTGTGTGTGTGTGTGTGTGTGTGTGTGTGTGCCCTCCGGGCCTCATCACACGTTTTGTATCTTCTCTCTTTTTTACAGTCGCTCCTCCCTCTAGTGTCTCTCTTCTATGT
>CAAKHD010009534.1:1602-24524 GCA_901007705.1 Fistularia tabacaria | reverse complement strand
GAGGAGGAGGATCAGACGTCGGACGGTGGTGGTGGTGGTGGTGGTGGCGGTGGGGGGGATGGTTTTCTCCACCGTCTCTCTCTCTCTCTCAGAGCGCGCGTCCGTGTGCGTGCGTGCGTGCGTGTGTGTATGTATGTGTGTGTGTGTGTGTGTGTGTGTGTGTGTGTGCGCGCCCGCCCGCCCGCGCGCGGGTGTTAAAAGCTCATTACGGTGTTGGATCAGAGTGCGCTTGCAGATGATTTCCTAAATCCTGAAAGGCTTACACAGATGTTTGCCATCGATAGCCTGCGTTGATGCGAACTGAACTCCTTCTCCTCGCGTCCCCCTTTCGCTGCTCCCACCACCCCTCCTCTTCCTCCTCTTCCTCCTCCTCCTCCTCCTCCTCCTCCTCCTCCTCCTCCACCGCCTCCTCCTTTCGTTTTGGTTGAAATGTTATTTTTGCCTCTCTTTTTCTTGTGTGTGTGTTTTTTTTTTTTTTAATTTGTTGTTTTGAAAGGCCGAAGCGTCAACCGAAGCCCTCTTCCGACGAGGGGTTTTGGGACTGCAGCGTGTGCACGTACAAGAACACAGCAGAGGCTTTTAAGTGCATGATGTGTGATGTCAGGAAAGGGACATCAACAAGGTAAGGCGATGGTTATACATTTGGCTTGTTTATTTCTTTAAGCATTCAGGGCTCCCATTGGGACCCTTTCGGAAATGAACTCCTCTCCCTCTAAGCAATCCTTGCATATATTTAGCACCCTGTAACGATGGATCATAACTAATAAATTAGACGTGTGATGTGCAGTTTTTGTCTCAAGAACTGTGGTGTGATTTTTAAATCTATAATGTGCATGTGTGTGTGGCATTTTAAATGGTTTCCACAAACACGCCATCATCTTTTTATAGGTCCTCTCTGCTTGGCGCTGTGTTTTCTTACGTGGCTGTTGATTGACCTTATGCGAGATGAGGGAAAGTGAGGCTTTGCTCTTTAAGTACACACATCCATCTTGTTGCCCTGGAGAAATCTGTAAAAGACAAGGGGGCACACACACACACACACACACATACGCACGCAGACACACACGCACACACACACACACTCTCCCAGGGGCATGGGGTTGCATGCACATTCACGCATACAAACATGCGCATCCTATGCCCCCACGAAGGGGCTGATATTTACCTTGATGCAAGCTGTTTGAGCCAGGAAATGACTGTTATTCCATCATGACAGTTATAAGAGGATGGAAACACAGAAAAGCTCGTAGGAGAGGAAGTGCGGCCGGCAACTCCAGATTTGGGAAATAGTGCGTTGTTATATGAACCCCCCTCCCGTTCAGTGCATCACCCAGTTATCGTCCTCTGCATTAGCAGAACTTTGCCACCTACAACAAAAACACCAACACATTGATGCTTTTGTCAGCCTACAATAACCTCTCAGAAACGTTGTTGTTTGCGGCGCTGGTGTGTGTGTGTGCACTTGAGCATTTGTGTTTGTGTACTTGTGTGGGAGGGCTAGCTGTAAGAAGAGGTTGACAGAGCAGCTGCCAGACAGACAGCCTTAGCTCATTACTATGCAACAGCTTAATCAGCCTGCTGTCATCAGAGAAACACACACTCGCGCATGCACACACACACACACACACACACGCACACGCACACGCACACGCACACACACACATACCCAATCATGTACAGATGCGCGTAACGTGCAAATTTTTATATGACTACGTACACATTTGTACACAGAGTTGCACTTTTAATGCGCACACTGTTAAATACTCTCAAGTGTCAATTGAAGCTCACACAAACAAAAGACTGTGAGTAGCAGATACGCAGTTGTCACAGGGTCCGTCGTGTTGTGTGCATGCATAGAAAAACACGCAAGTCTACAGCTTTTGCCAAAAACCTGCCTGAATCCTCATACCACCAAAAGCTGTTACATCCTCTCCGTTCTCCATCTGGGTGTCTTTGGAGACTTGGCAAAGACACACAGACATAAATGTTGTTGCTACCCCATGACACAAAGCATTTTGAAAACATCCATGTGAAGGTCTTATTCATTGTTAATAACCCCCCCTCAAGTTCTCAGCCGCAGTGCTGCAGGACTGTTGTAGTTGTCATGCACTTTCAGGGGACTTCACCCAAACACACGCACGCCAGACACGGCCTAAAACACTGCGGCATAACGGTCACACAGGTGGTCACAGCTGTTAATGACCAAACAAAAAAAAAGACAAGAGAACTTTTCAGCGTGCGAGATGATGGTGTTAAAGGGCAAAGTACACGCAGAATATAAATGTAGGACAGGGGAGAAAAAAACAAAAACTTCCTTTGCTGGATACTAAACAAATATAGCTTAGGTGTTACTGTGAAGTAATGCATCAAAACTTGACACGGGCATGTCGAGTCCTGAGTTCCTGAGAGGAACTGTCCCATAATCTGAAGGTCATACACCGGACACCCAGAGCAGCCAGTGTGTGTTGTAAAAGTTGCTCAAATCAGCACGGAGCCAGAGATTGCCCAATACATGCAGAATTTGTCACTTAAAAAAGCAAATACGTCTCCTTGACAAGCGGTATAGTTGAATGATGCAAGGAAGGGAAATGTTTCAGAAGGTGAGGGGAGAGAGTTTTCATTGCAATGAAGAGATGAAGATGAATGTTTAATGATGCGGGGATTTAGCAGATTTTGCTGCCTATATCCCTCTGAGGTGGAGAGATGATCTACTGCGGGGACTCGAAGCTGCAGGCTGACTGAAAGCATGTTGTCAAGGCTGTGAGTCGGACTGGAGACAGTGGAATCGGTCCACGAGGTGGACCGAAACGGATTATCATGACGGGCAGATAAAACCTGTCTTATCCTGCTAAAGTTTTGCAAGAAAAGTGAAGCAAGGTGTTGATGGTGGAAAATTCTGGAAGTAGAGATGTGTCGAAAACATTACGTCTTCTTGGTGGTTGAAACAACACTTTGTAAAAAATTAGAAACCTTCCGGAGGTATGTCACTTTTCTTGCACTGCGACGGATCTGTCTGCCTGTCTGCCCGCCAGTCTGTCTTTCTGTCTGCCTACCTGTCTGTCTGCAAACCATCCTGTCAACTGCGATATTGTATCATGTAACCGTTTCTAATACGCAAGAAATTCACAATAGATGACATTTAAAAGTGACAGTATCAGATAGAATTGCACAGTTTTATTAAATGCTTGGGAGACACGCACAGGTTATTAGTGTTGTGTATGCAGCCCGTGCTTTTCCATATCCATATCTTTCCTATCAGAGCCGACATCAAGATGTGTTTCCGGTGAAAAAGAGCCTCCTGACTGTCGTGACACTCATTAGCTCCATGAACAGCAATTAGACCTGAACCTAAAAGTCCCCCTTTTCTCCTCCTCTTACGAAATACACAGTAACTGAATAAGAATGTCAAGGTATTGATTTTGTGTGTACTGACTGATATTATGATACATGTGATTTAATGGCTGATATTATCTGGTACCTATTTTGTGGTATCATTACTCTGTCATGGATTTTAACCAATGATAGCGGCCGGCTTCGAGGTGTTTTATGGGCGGCTAACCACATCTGCCAAAATGGAGCTTCTCAGTGTGACTCATGATTTAAAGTTAAGGGCGTGCCTCTTCCATATTTGTGTTTTGTGAACTGATGGAGATCCAAGTCTGATCAAATAATTGTCAGTTGATAAACTGAGCTCTAGCTAAGTTTGCAGGCTTCACTTTTTCCCTTTCTTGCAGAATCACTAGTGCACTTGTCAATATTTCCTTGGTATGATCAGCAAACAGGAAACACTAAATGCATATTTCACCACACATTTTGATGAATTATGAAAGTAACCTTCCCATTTTGCAGTCTTTTTTTGTATAAATTGGCCATTCTGCATATTTAGAATTTAATGTTTTTCATACTGCATTATTCAACCTGTTCCACATGAGCAGTTTTCATTGGTTTTAGGCTCACTGCACTTCCTGGAAGCATCCAGTCAGAAATGTGTAACAAAACAGAGCAAATTATTTAGTGTATCGGAGGCTGATTTTGAACACTGTTTCATACAAATGCTCCAATAAAAACCCTAAAAATAACAAAGACAATTGCTTTAAAAGATCATTGTGCCTGAAAATGAGAAAAGAAGAAGACCAGACACGGAGCAGGAGGCTGAGAAACAAACAGATACAAAGATCTTTATGAAATTGTGTTTAGTATAAATGTACTAGTCATATATTTTTTATGTAGATGCACGCGAAAGGCTCTGACACAAAATTATGTCATTACATGTCTGAAGGAGTTCTTTGTAGTGTTTTTTTTTTTCTTAACAGGAAACCTAAAACTGCAACAGTCATTTTATTCTCCTATATTTGGAAGACATGATCCCTGGCCACAAATGTGACATGGGTGTTGCTGCGGATTAAAATGGAAGATTGTTATCAAATTAGGCAAGATGGTTTTTCACACTGTTTATGCTAAACATAGGGCGTGTGGGATGACGTCATGCATCCTCATTGCAGCAGTTCTTTGCTGAAAAACACAGGTGAGCTATAAAATCATTGATGAAAGTCAAATTACAGCGCCGCGGCATTTAGACGGGCTGCGTGACGAGTGCAAGGTCACAGGTTTGATACCTACATCTGCTGAAAAACCCAGTCTGTGTCCTTGAGCAAGACACTTTATGGCTCCCTGTGCGGCCATTATGATTTCTCCCGGATTAAAGTGCTGCTATAATGTTTAAAATATATGATGAATTATTAGCATCGGGTTTCATGAGGCTTCCTGGTATTTGGGAAAAAAGAAAAGCTTCAGTGCTGCGTTGTGAAATGTGTTTAGTGAAATAGTGCCAATAGGCCGCCCTTAAAACTGAACACCGTCCATCGCCAAAATGTTGCTTTGTGCAAGCAGTGTGTGTGTGTGACCTTCTCTATTTCTAGTCCAGACTGAGCTCACGCACTGCCTTTGTGTTCAGGAGCTTGTTTAAAAGTTTATGTCTCCACAGGTCAGAACAGTGAGTTTAATCTTGTTCCCTTTCAGTTCTCTCTCTGTCTCTTCAGCGTCGTTTTTTGCGTCGCTTTCCCCGCACCTTTCACCATATAGTCTCTCTATTATTGGCTCTCTCTTTCTGGTTCCCTCACGCCGCCCAGCAGCTGAACTTAACCCAGAGCGTCTTTCGCTGACAGACTGATGTGCAGATTTCATCAGCTCACCATAAACAAGCACAAACCATTCTGGCTGGCTGGGAACCTGTCAGCGTTTGGCTGTTAGGTTGTTGTTTTATCATCCCCCACACAGACTGGCGTGCATGGTTCATGTACAGTACAACGGCTAAAAACCATGCCTTGAATGTGCGGCTGTTTGTAAACGAGATAGCTTTCAATGCGTCTCCATAGACCTAAGAATGGTATTCATAATAATGAGACACGACATTGGTTAATCCCATTCAAGCACGACGTTTCCCTAAATCAAGGGAAATACTAAGTTTGATAAAGTGGAAATTCTCTGATTTAGACTGAACTAATTATATCGCTGTCATCTGAAAGCTTTTGCCTCTATTTGATGAATATCGTCTACGATCGGTGTCCGTGATAGATATGAGATGCAGATCAGCCTGCAGGAGCTGTCTGATCATGTGAAAGTCTATCTTCAAAATCTCTTCTAAAGCAAAACTGAAAGGATTTTCTTTTTAATCTACTTTCCATTTTTCCCCAGAATAGCTGCATTGATTTAATGTGTTCGACTCCTTTGATTGAACAGTAAAACTCGGTGCAACATATGAAATATTTATGGAATTTATTGCAACAAATATAACAGTATTAAAAGCAAATAATGGGCTTAATTTTTATTTCGCTCCACTTATTGACACATTTATGCATGAATAAGACTAAAGGCATGAAAACTTGAAAGAACCAATTATTTTTTTATAATATCCGACTCTGCTTGTCCAATGGTCATTAAAGGTTTGATATAGAGTTACAGGTCATTGTTTAGCCATCTTAACCTAGGAGGAGTTGGAAATGAAATGCTAGTGTATTGAAAAATGTCAGATGCAATCAAGTGCAACGGAAACCGGTTCAGCAAATAACTACTGAACGCCGGTCCTCCGGGTAAATAAGAAAAACCCAAGGCATCTCTGGATCTACGAGGCGAAGGCCAAATTCCGTTTTATTGATCCCAAAACAGGATTCAAACAATGTTCGCCTACTGTAACGCAAACATTTATCCTTCTTTTTGAAAATTCTACTGTGCATTCCCCAAAACACACCCCAGCACACGCCAGGTGTCTTATTATGCGGAACCAAGGGTCTGCCCTCACCTTCTGACACGTACATTGCAATGTTGGGGCTCATGGAATCCTACCGAGAGGGTGGACCACAGAGTTCGAACTGCACTTTGGAGCTCTGATGATGCAGTTTGCTGGCAACTGTGGTGGTGAAAGTGTTGTCTGTGGGTCTACGGAGACCTGTAGTGGTTGTTACATGGCACGTTACCCGGTTCAGATGAACAGCAGAGTCTAGGATTTTGTCATGGAACCATGTAATAGTAAAGACAAAATACAGCATGTGTGACCCAGTGGGCAAACTTCAAAAGACATTTCTGTGTGGTTAGCCACAGAACTGACACTGACAAATGGTTTGCAATGGAAACCTGGTGCGTTAGTGCTAGCCACTAGCCTTGCCTTGATGTCATTGTATTTCCTGCCTTTTTTTTTCATGTCTTAGTCACCTGAGGTGTTTCCTAAGGCCGATGGTTTGTTAATTCAGGAACCAAAGGGGTATGGCTTTCAGAATGTGAGAGAAGCAGCAAGCCTCGGATGCACTGCAGCAGTAACATGGCAGTTAATTGGATTTTTTTTTTAACATTGGCCAAATAGTCATTTGACAGCGCTCCGATGCGATTAATTTAAGGTTCAGTTGAGGGGTTTTTTAACAACTAATTGAAAATGTGCACTAAACGTGGTGTAGAGAAACTCAACTTTTGTCTGCTTCAAACTTTCCGCAATCATCCTGGTTCCCAGTAATCTCTTCTATGACATGACCGAAAAGCCAAATTTGCACAGCGGTTTGAAAAAATAAATGAAATTATAACACACTTCTGCGCTTCTAAAGTGCACCGAGATGGAATGGAAAAACATGTCATTCCTCCTCTGAACTTGCAGTGCAGGTAGTCACAGCGTGTATCCACAGCTCTGTGCCACAGCCGCTCTTTTTACATATCAGACCTCTGCAAGCTAACGTTGAAATGGTGTGTAAATGATTGTCTAAACTCCTGATGTAATTGGCCATTTTCCGATGATGCATCGGCCTATGGCGGCAGGAGGTCCATCTGCATTTAGAAACATCATCATTTTTTATCATTTTCAACCAATTTCTCAGCGGCTCAGGGACGTGAAGTGATGAGCAGGATCATGATAAATGGAGGATGCTGATAAAGAGGTTTCACGAGCTGGAACAAATCACTTTTGTGCCCATTTAAAGTGTCATAATGTATGTTCTTCACAAGAAATACCGCTTTACTGATTTTCTTTTAGAAAAATAAGCCAGATGATTGATGGACATGCATTCATGAATGGATATGATGCATCAGTAACTGATTTTATGTAACCAATCAAAGCATGATAAGCCCGTCTTACTTGTCATGCTGTCTGCTCTGTTGTAGGGGTTACTGGTTTTAGTGCTCGCGCAGCATACAAACACTGAATTTACACCAGGGACAATGAAGCTGGCTGTTATCACGTCACAGTGGCTCAAGATTATGGCTACGTGATAAGCCTGTAATTACTGTAGTGACACTGATGCATGACATTCTGCTTTGAGAGTAAGTGTGCTGAAAGGCCTGTGTGTGTGTGTGTGTGTGTGTGTGTGTGTGTGTGTGTGTGTGTGTGTGTGTCGAAACGGTGGGGGAGAAGATGGTATAGTGAGGCTAGCGGGCTGCCGAAGGTGTCATAAACCACAGGACGTTCAGAGCCATCTGTCTCTCTTCTTCGAACGCACACGCGCACACCTCACATGCACGCGCGCACACACACACACACACACATGTAATGATAGCATGTGCAGACAAGAAGAGACATTAATCATCAGGTTGTAGAAGCTTCCAGAAGCAGCCAGTGCCTGCTGATGAAAAACATACAAGTGATCACACGTATATCCACACTCGGATTGAGAATTCCGTCCGGGCAAAAAAAAAACAAGCTTCTCCACAACAATGTTTCAGTAATTGCGAAACAATGATATACAATCTACCGAGCTGTAGTCCTGACGGTTGTTTGCTTAGCTCTGTTTTCATACCGGCACCAAGCTTGTCCAGGGGCGGGCTCACATCTATTGCCAAGTTGGTGGAACACAATGGATTCCTCCCTAGTTACACCTGTTTGTTAATTTTGTGCTTAAACATCAATCCATCTGCGCTGCGTTGGGCGTTTTGCCAGAGCCGTGGGTGTGGGCACACAGTTCCACCAGCGGCGTGCAATCTTTGTGTTTGTTTTGTCGTGCAAATCACACCTGGATCTCTGCCCGTTCAACCCGACCCATTGCACAATTTCTTGTAATCCTATTGTCGTGGTGATCGGAACACGCGGCCCGTCAGAATGATGGATGAATGTACACCCTGTTCAATCATTTCCATATCATCCTACTTCGCGGTAAATTTGGATGACCGGAAAACTGCGCAACTGGCTGCTGCTTGAGGACCAGGAGAAGGTGGCCTGCGGGCGTGCGCATTCGATGCATATGAAAAACTGTGACGTTCCTCTTCGTCAAGTATGGTGGCACACAGTGGCACACAGTGGCCGCCCAAAACGTGAGATAAGCTGGCTTGCACAGTCGTATCTGTTATTCTTGAATATCACAAACAATGTCCGAGTACAGTTTGGTTTGGACCACATCCAGTTTACAACACAGATATAGGGTTTGGATTCTGCCAGTGTGGAGGTTAATTTCTATCTATGTGTATACTCTAAAACTCAGGTCCCACGGCGTTATGCAATATTATGTTTATTATGGGAATCAGAGGATCTGATACGTCTGGCTGTATCCTATCATGTACTTCCAATTCCAACTTGGTTTAACACTCTGCCTGATGAGTGTGTGTCCTTGGTCATTACATTACCAAGGAAGAATTGGCTATGCCCTATGCTTTTGCACTTTGGACCAAATAAAATCCTCTGTGCTCAAAAACATCAGGGAGCACACTATCAGTTCATCAGCAAATGGGGTAGAGTTAAGAAATGAGGAATGCATGCCAGTGTCATAAATATACCGTGACACTGCAGACCTTTTTCGTCCTTGCATGGACACTCCGTCATCTGCAGCAAAGAATGTATCAATGCATTGTAATGACGGGACTTTTGTTTGTTCTTAACAAATTCAAAGCAATCCTTGAGCCTACAAAACTTCCAAGATTGCATATCAGTGTTTGTACAAAATGAATCTATCATCGATGAATATTCGCTATCAGACTGTGGAGAAAGCCGGGACAGATGACTTTTTGCGGTCAAACTGGTTCATAAGCTGTCTTTTTTCATTATTTAGCCCTGGGTCGGCTATAGAAGTCGAAGCGCGTGAGGTCAGAGGGTGCATCAGAAGGCGGGAGTGAAGGTGGAGGACTGAGATTGCGATATAGCAATAGGGACCGTGTGTGTGCGCGTGTGTGTGGGTGTTTATTACATATTTGGGCAGGGGTCAGCCAGAGTTTCCTCGCCAGTGAAGTGCATAAGTAAGTGAAGTGTATCAGTGGCTGCATTTTTACTTCCCAGCTTCTGCAGGATGAGACAAGTTTGACTTAAACATGCATTAAAAGCAACAGCTGTAAATGCCTGGAGAGGATGAGAGTTAGTCTTATTCTGTCAGAAGTAATAGACCAGAAAACATGCTTGTATAGACTCTCATGTATCCCCTAAGGTTTATCAGTAGACATCCAACAAGCTATTCCTATATCATTGAGTGTATCGCGGTGGAGATGAAGAGATTGAGATGAATATATTTTCTCGGCTTGCCCGATGTCATGATATGAAACTCAATGTGTTTAAGCCATGCTTGTATTGCCCTAATGTGGGCTGCTTTGGAATAGACAGCCTGAGTGGAGCGAATATTGATTTAAAACAGCTCCTACACGCAGTATTAATGCCACAAAGAATAGGCTCTTACATTAGGCACAGAAATTCCACTTGGAATCAATAGACACATCACACACACACACACAAACACACACACACTGCTTCCAGATGGAGACTAGTGGTGAAAGCCTGAGTGCTAAGATAATAAGCATTTGATTGGGTTAACAGAGGCAGCTTTGTTTAGACCTACCGCTTAGCTTCACTATGATATTAGGTTGTCTGTCTCCTTTTTCACCCCCAGGTTATTGAGCCGGCTCCATTAGTGAAAAACGACTTCATTGTGAAACATTAGGGAGATAGAATTTAGAAAATATGTGTATGATTTTTCTCTGCTGCTCCCGGGCATAACCTTTCTTTCGTACTTAGCTAATACATGTTTTTAATTAACCTCAGGTGACATTTTGTCTTGATCACACATATCGCGAGTTTGCAAAAAGCACAAGATACTGCATCCATTTGCTGCATTGAAATCGGGCGGCTGTAATTAAACACCCGCCAGAAAAAGGGTCGGGAATGAGGAGGCCGGTTGTCTTGTTTTTATTTTCAGAAGCTGGTAGCATTCAGCCTGAGGCCTGGACGGTTCGGTGTTTGGTCTGGCGTTGTGTCTTCTGTGAAGGCAATCCTCGAAACAAGAGGCTGCTTTGTTTCTTCAGACAGAGTATCGGGGTAAAGCATGTCAAGGGAAGCAGCAAATTGCTTTAGCTTGGATCCAAGAACTTTTTTTGAATGGTGTCAGCGGTTCCACAACATTGTGCTGACAGGACAGATATATTAGAGGATCTGTGCATCTCCTCCCCATCAAGAGAGTTATGTAGGCCAAGAGATCCATTTGCATTTCACTCTAGCCTTGTTAGTATCATCACATGCTCTGTAAAGGCAATGATAAGTCAAAAAGAAAAAAAAACGGACTGTGGGATAGTCTCTTTGAAGATGGGCCCTAATTTAGGTCATCCCAGAATTGTTAACAACAGCTTTGCCCTCAAACAAGACAGCAGACCAGCAGGCCTGGCTCATACCGCAAATTTCCTCTAAAAATGAGGTGGGAGCCTTTAAATTAAATTAAATAGGCCATCCAGGGCTCGGGGAAAGTGTTGGCATATTGCGCTGGAACACTTGGCCAGGTGCTCAGAACCATTTTGTGGATGGATTCTGTCGAGTACAGTACATTTGTACACCGTCGAGTGCAGTGTCACACCCTCATAATTGCATTAGGCAAGTATAAAAGGCCATTTCTCATGATGCACTTGAAGGCCAGTGTTTGGTAATTGCAGAATTTTTTAAAGCGTTGACGCACAGGTCGCTACGCTGGAGTGAAGCTTTCTCTAAGTGGTACTCGCGCACCTTTTTACTGCACTCGGTTCGGAGCATTCGTCACTGTAAAATTATGAAATACATATTTCATGTTTTCTGAACTTCGAGATGCATCTTGCATCTCACATGCCCAGGTTGCAGGAGCAGCTATGTGTCATCGTAGCGTGCAAGCGTGCTTTTGATCCATCACGGGGGATTAATGCAGAAAAATGGATCACACCTTAATATTGTCGAAAACGAACCGCAGATAATTTTAAGGAATAAATGAAGACACTGTGGTCTTCTGCGTTTCTCATTCTGCCCTCGGGCTTCATCTGCTCTCTGCCTCGTCTATGTATTTTCGTGTGAATGTGCCATCAACTAAATAGTGTATGAGCCATCTGTTTATTGCATTTAATCGTAAAGCCTTCCTGCCTGTCTACCCATCTTTGGCTGTTTGGTTGTTTTTTTTTTAAATTTTTAATAAATTTAGCAATGGTATCTGGAGGATGTATGTATGTATCTTTTAAGCGTGTCTGTACTTACTTGTGAACAAAAATCACCCAACTAGATTTGGAGGGTGTCTTAACAGATGGCCTTTTTAACACACTTGGCCCCATAATGCAGAAACACAATTGCAGCCTTCAAGCCTCCAAGCTGTTGCCAGAATAATTTCACGATGCGTTGTTTCTGGGACAGCAGAGACTCATGCAGGATCTAAATGTGACTTAGAGGGACGCTTTCTAAATGATGATCCTCCATGATAGGGCTCTACCCAGCAGAACGCGTAAATGTGCATCATCCTTATTTGAATCTCTTCAGGTAAAATCAAGATTTTAATGAGTTTAAATCGATGCCGAAAGGCTCTCAGGACACAAAGAAATGACAAAATTAGGCTCTGAGGTCCAATTTCCCTCGTCATATTCTTGTTGAACCGAGAAAGATTATCGTGTGCATGACATTTCAAGTACATTACCTGATTTCTTTTATTTTTCCTTGGGTATCTTCCTATTCTTGGTCTTGTTGACACATGACACATGAAGAAGAGAACATTTACAGATCTACAAATGAGCAGATTTGCAATTTTAAAACAATAAAACAAAAGAGAGCAGCAGTATTTAAAAATCTGAAAACAACCCCAACAGAACTGTGTTTGCCTTTCCCAGGAGATAAATTTTAGACCGCTCAATTATGCCTTCTTATCTTTTACTACATACCCGATTTATCTTATGCATGCTTATAAAATGTATCAATATTGAATAAAGGATTTTCAAGTGTTTTAATATTCACTTTATTCTATGTTGCCAGCCCATGGCTGGGTCTTACTCTGAATGAACCGAGTGTGTGTCACCAGTCGCTGCCATTATGGAGGAAAAAAAAAATCAGGTGTGCCACCCTAACCAACACTGGCGGTGATTATTGGCTCTTGATTGTGGCAATACGCTCCTGTGCAGCCATGTGTTCATTGTGATTTACCCTCTCATTAATCTGCCCCGCTCTTTCCCTCCCCGCTACCCTTCAACACCTTGACCCACCCCTCCTCAGGAAACCTCGCCCCGTCTCCCAACTCGTCTCGCAGCAGCAGGTTACCCAGCAGTTTGTGTTACCCTCGCAACCCAAGAAGGAAAAGAAAGAGAGAGTAGAGAGGGAGAAGAGTGACAGAGAGCCGGCATTTAAGAAGAACAGTCACAAGAAGATGAGGTAAATGAGCTAAAACCAGGGGTCTGGACTATGAACTGAAGCAACCTTAATGTAGGATGTCTTAAGAGAGTTACAGGTACCTTGGGCTTCGACTTATTAGACAAATTACCGAACGGCCCGTATCTGATGTCCAAGTTGACTGGGCTATTGGGCAATTTTGATACGGTGACCACGGGATAAGAAAGGGAAGATGTTGTTTTTCACATCATGCTGTAAAAATTGTTCTTCACCAATGACATCGCATCCCGCTTTGCATAAAAATGATAGACAAGCAACACATCAATGTTTTGAAGTAAACCTTCACTAAAAGTACCGTGTGCATTCAGCTGAGGAGCATTTGGAAAGGGCCAGTTTTTGTGCTTTTGCCTCTGCGCAGCAACACAATTGGTTTTAAATGAAGTGAATAAGATGTAATTAAGTGGTGCCTGTCGGTGCTGCTGAGCTCACCACTTCGTTCCTTATTTTTAAAGATTGCGCCAAATTGTTGATTTGGTCACCGAGGACCTTTTCATTAACTTAATTTCCCAGGGAATAAAGAGGCAAAGGATAACAACTAGCCATTAAATTGCTCGTCTGTAAAATGTCCAGTTACGTTGGGGCCTGTGGAAATGAGGGACTGTTTATGAAAAAGTCATTAACTCCTCAATGACTAGTAGAATTTAGTTTTGTGTACTGAGGCCAGATGACAAAAATATGTGCTTATGTCTCCAACTGTAGGATTTCTAATTAAATGCCTCCTTGTATGAGCGCCAGTGTGAGGCAGTCAGGCATTGGCTCCTTTTTTTTTCCCCTCATGGATGAATCAACGATTGTGTTTCTGTCAGTGTGCTAAGTGATCACAAGGCTACACAAGCAGGGAAGTGGCTGATGCTGAGTGGCAGCCAGAGTTTTATATGTGATGTGCCACTGCGAATAAATTAAAGCACGGGGGAACTGTGAAATCTTTCAACCCCGAACGTGCACATTCCTGACACTTGAACCCCAGGCACACAAATAGGCACACAAATCCTGCTTTGTAGTGCAGGTGGTGGGTGGAGTCGGCAAAATGCATCAGACGATCCATGTTACCTATATTGTAAACAAAAGGTAAAAAACTACACGTGGTGCTTGGTTTGCCATCCTAAGCTAGTTTGACCCTTTGTAGCATAGAGCACCTCGCATAGTTAAAGACAGACAGTGGCAACCAGCAGAGCCTGAACCAAGTTTCACTAGCATTTTAGCATAAACGTCTTATTCTTATTGATGGCATTATTTCAGGTCGATTGGAGGCAAACAGTGGTTTGCTCTTGCTTGCTGATTGTACATGGCTTCTGATATAGTTTCCTACCCACTCCGATTTTTTTTTCTCACCACTCCCCCTATGTCCATTTATCAGGCCAAGATTAAAAAACATTGACCGCAGCAGCGCCCAGCACCTGGAGGTGACAGTTGGGGACCTGACAGTCGTCATAACAGACTTTAAGGAGAAGGCCAAGCCCTCGTCTGCCTCGGCATCATCCTCCAGTACCGCGTCTGTTGCAGACCACCACAGCCAGAACGGCTCCAGCTCAGAAAACACTGAGAAGGGGCTATCTCGCTCCTCCTCGCCACGGGGAGAAGGAAGCTTAGTCAATGGAGAGTCCCACTGAGTCAGCCGCCACGCCCATGGCCTCCACACTCATCTTGTCTGCAAGTCCACAGGCTACCGGGGGGTCGGTCTACCTCCAGCACTGCACACTACTGACGTTTCTGTCACTTCTTCTCTTATGGATATTTCCAGCTCAGTAGGGGTTACGAACCATCTGAGGTGCCAACCCATTAGAAACACCCAGTCGAACAACTGACGACAACTCCGGAACCTATATTTTAGGAAGCAATACGCATCACCTTTCAAAAGTTGTAGTAACCCATGTTTTTTTCAAGGATACTTTATGTACCCAAAAGGATCCAACACATTTTCCAAAGCTTGCTTTTTGTGTATTTCCTCACAAGCGGTTCTCAGCTTCCTCGTTCCAGGACTGACCGAAGGACCAGAAAGAGATGGTGTTGGGACAAGCTTTGGGCAGTGTGCTGGGCCCGCTCCATTTTTTTTTTTCTCCGTCAGATGCAAATGTCTATCAATACTATCTTTTTTTTTTTTTTTTTTTTTTGCTTAACACGCAGCTCCATCACCGCTATCATCAGTGGCTGGCAGAGGGACGTTACTTCTCCCCCATGTAAAACTTTACGCCACTATCTGCAACCTTTACCTACCTTATAACATGGAACCATCTACACCACAGTCTCAGTCAAGTCCCCCTGAAACAAAACTGTCAACCTCAAGGTGAACCTCTCCTCCCTTGTCTAGACACAAGCGCTTATCTATGGAACTTCCTCTGCTGAAAAAAACTGAAGAACTGTTGTGACACAGCAGCCGTCAGATTTGCTTTCTTGCTTCCACCTTTTGGTGTTTACCCAGAATATTTGGAGAGGCTGTTCAGCGGCAGATCTGGGGAAACGTCTGTCTTAAAAGGAAGGTATAGGAAATTATTTTAAAGGATAATATGAGTTCCCTTTTTTTTTTAAATCTTATTTGTGCCAACAGTGAGGCCAGAGGTTTTCAGAGTATGGATCCCCAAATTTTGGGGGAAGAGCATTCGTACATTGGTAACTACATTAGTTATCAAAGGGACATGATGCTGAATAACCTATGTATATAGTTTGGAAATGGTTTACAGATACAGTCATTTGTAGAACTTTTTTGCTGAATTTATAATTGCTTTACAAGGGTTTTCCACGCGTACTGAACGTCACACGGAACATGAGAGAAATCAGAAATCCCTGTGCGGCGTTCGGAAAATCATCGAAAGGCTGCTGTTCCTGTCGCAGCTCTCCAAAATGGCCCACTGCCGTTCGACCATGGATCATACAGACACGCTGAGGGTAATGGCAATGCAAAGAGAAGAGGATTTAGAATCGTTTGGTTAAAAAGTTGCTTTTTTTTCTAAAATAAAAAAAATATAGCTTAGCTGACCGTGAGAAAAAATTCTGAAAAGTTGGCATTATATGGACAAAAGTATCCGGACACCTGGCCATTGGACCAACTCACATGTTTCCACTCGTGTGGGTGCGTCTGTGGCAAATAAGACGAAAAAAAACCCGACGTATGGACACAGCTAGTCTGCAATCTCTATTACTGCTCGACCCAGTGGTTTTCAATAAGAGCTGAGGTCAGGGCCCTGAGCAGACCTGTCAAGTTCAAACCCCAACTCAACCAACCACGTATTAATGGAATTTTTGTTTTTCCCTGACGGCCAGGCAGAAAAACCCGATGCATTCCCACTTGGTCCAGAGTCTTAATGGCGAGGGCTTTAGACCGCTCTATCTGGTGCTTGGCAATGCGCTCGGTGATGTAGGGATCGCATCCAGCTGCAGGGCCATCAAAACTCATTCCACGAAGCTCCCGTTGCCGGGGTTATTGCCAGGGGAAGTTGAGAAATTTGCAGTTTTTCAGCTAACGGAGCGCTCCTGACTCTCCCGCAGTACGCACTCAAGCACTCAGTGACCCAGCTCTGAGACCCTCCGTGCTCGGCCTTCGACATGGCCGAGCTGCTATTGTTCCTAAACACATCCTACGATTTACGGCATACCGTGGAATCTCGAGCCGGAATTAAATGTTTCACTCAGCTCATCACAACAATGTTTGTACATGCAAACCGCATCGCGCGCCCGTGGCCACAGGTCTGAATGAAACGTGTCGAAGGAGAGAGATGCATCCCAGTACTTTTGTCACTATAGTGCACCAGCTGGCTTGCTGTTGGATTTGTGCTAGAAAAGCCCCGGAGAGTCATCTCTTGACTGAAAACCCCCGTGAAGGACAGACCTCTTTTCATGCTTTTAATGTAGTCTGACGTAACGTCTGACAACGGCACGAGGTTATTTTGACTCAACCGTTGCGTGGCCCTGTGATCAGATTCCATAATCACCCCCGCGGGCAAGTGAACGAGGGCTGCAAATAAAGTCCAATTAGTTATTCCTTTTTCTTCCATTATCGCTCAGCTGTGTCGTTTGACAAATGAGGTGAAGAAAGTTGAAGTCTCAGAGACTTTGAAAAACTTGAATGTACACTACAGTTGTCCTGCACTATTAATGATTTAATCAGCAAATTGGAAATCAAATGATCCTTATGGTCGTGAAATTCTCTTTGAAAGCATTGTGTTGATATTCACTGTGGTTTACCATCACTGGTTTGTCTAAGCAGAAAAAATATATGTATGTATATGATTTGCTCTCGTTTTATGATGTTCTCCGCAGCCATTCATGAACCCTGGGATTCTCTTCTCGTGGTACCACATTGATTTCAGAGGGGAGAAAACTGGAGCACACCGATTCATTGGCTACTCAGAATCCTGCAAACAGACCAGTTTACCTTGTCTGCACCTAGTGTTGCCTTTTTGTCTGTAACTCACTCTAATGCTGTCGGTATGTAAATACGGATTAAACGCAGAGAAATGCATTTCTTTGGGGTCCGATCGAAACGCCACCTGAAGCCGCCGCTGGGAGTGGAATGCTTTTTCGCGCGTGGTATCCAGTTTTCCAGAATGTGACTGGACTGTAAACATATGCAAACTGAATTAAAGGGGAATAGCCAGTTAAGTAACGCGTAGCTGCTTTATCTCTGCCAGCGGCTCCATAAGGCCCCCCCAAACATCCGTGCTGACTTTTTGGGGTGGATGTATGCAGCCGCTCGGAGAAACCCGTTGAACTAATGGGCTGTTTTCTTCCATTCCGCTGCCCACACCGACTTAAATCACATTCCACACAATTGGATTGCAAAGTCAAAGCCGAAAAAAGCCTCTCGGCCGCGGTGTCAGGTTGTATTTGGATCCGTCTTTGAAAGAATTGCCTTTCCTGCGTGTGGAACGACAGAGCTTGTGATTCGTTCATGATATGGAATTACAGACACTTGACAAAAACTATCTGTAAACAAAGGAAGATGATGTTTCAACACTATGTGTTTTAGGAGTCAAATAAGCTGATTTATGTGGGTAGTGGGGTTGGGGAGGGGGTCCTTGTCTTTTATTCAAGATCGTCTCAGTTTGGAAGCACGACTGTCTAAATTTCCCTTTCAAATTGCGCAATGCTCTCCCTCCCGCACGTAGAGAACCTCTGCTGGAACCTGGATCTTCTCCTGGTCCCCCACTCAAGACGTAACGCTCGCACTCGGATCCGCCATTGCTGTCTCAGACATGCTGCTCCGCCCCTCTCCTCACCAACACAGACGTCATCCTGATCCCAAACGACATCACTGGCATTCCAGGGCACCATGTGACGGTAAAACGTTGGCCTTAAACGGGGAGAAAATCTGTGGCGCCGACAACGAGTGCAAGCGTTACACTTTGAGCATTGGCAGAATAAAACAGAGGTTCAAGCAGGAGCACTTTACATTTGACGGACGGATTTGGTTGGAAAGCGTCGCACCGTAATCGAATGGGATAAATAAGTGATGCTTTCAAAACGCGAGATCACGCTCTTGAATAAAAATAGGGGAGGACCGCCATGTTTTCTTCGTGGTGACCCGTTTCCTGTGTACGTGTTTGTTGTACTAACTGTCCGGGATGATGACGCCGCAACAGAGCCAGGTATCTCTTTCTCAGGATTTGGTCGAGACCCAGCCAGAATTACAAGGAAGCCCATTTGTCAGGACGACTGAAACACCAGTTCACACACACACGTACTGTCGTGTGGGACCGATGAGCCACTTCAGCTAAATTTGAGGCGATCCCCCCGGTCGACGCCTCTGGAAGCACTAACAAACCGTTGAAATCATGTAGCCTCTCTCTCTGTCATATGAGTTCTCTTGTTTTTGTTTTATTTTATCCGTCTTGATTTTAGCGTTCGGCACAGGAGCTAGAGGTCAAGTTCGTCGACGCTTCGGCAGAAACTGCACGTTGGACTGTCTCTTGGATTCCACCGGAAGCACAATGACTAAAGGAAGGAACCAGTAACCGCGGAGGGTCGTCTTGGGCTTTTGGCGAGGCTAATGTTTGTCTGTTCGTTTGTAAGTCCTTCTCTGCTGCACACACGGCTACCTGCTCAGTGGAAAACCCGGCCCGCGGCCAAAAAATGGACCCAGTTTTGGACAAAGCGTGAAGACGAGTGACCTTTGGGGACGCGTACGTTTGTCTTGCCGCGCAGGCGGACGGACTTCAAGGAACTGTTTCTATTCCTTCGTTTTGATGTAGCGAAGTGGAGGACAGTTAGAGGATGCTAACTAAAACTCCCAGCAGAGCAACTATAGATCAACCTAACTACACAATAACTTATGAAACCTGTAGAGTTACACAGATAAATGGATATTTCTAAAAAAAAAAAAAAAAAAAAAATTGTACAATGATGTTTTGGTGTGGCTGTATTATCCATCATACCAGTGTTATCGTCGAGACTTTTTAATTTGACATTTTATCACAGATCCTGAGAAGTGTCACGGCATGATGATACGTGGTCTCGGTATAATGTGGGACTGGGCTTTGTTTGTTTGTGTTGTTCGTGTCCCAACGTTTTTTCCCCCTCGAAGGTCCGCGACACTAGCTGGGACTACGTGTGTGTGGACCCGGCGAGGCCTGTCTTAGAGACGTTTGTTATTTGGTGACGGAAAATCGTGGACAAGACACTTGATATGTAGATTTTGTTTCGCTTTGCCACGCTCAGTTGTTTTCAGAAATGCGTGTACTTGTTTAATACATGTCTATATAAGAAAATAACAAAGCCCAAACAAACACAGAGAAACTGCGATGCAGAGTTTTTTTAACCGGTTTCTTTTTCCGAAGCAGTCTGACTGGTTATCCAGTTTATCTTACAGATGAGGCCGAGCAGGCACAACTGCGAAAACACCCTCAGTAAGGAAGTGTTAATTTGAATTTGAAGACAACCAGAGTCCCGAAACTTATCAAAGGCCCCTGCGGTTGTGAACGTCACCCATTTATTCACTCCTATATCACTCCACACACTTAATGAAAATGCAATTCACGCTCGGGCTTGTTTGTCTGCTGCAGCCGCCTTTATTGAGGCGGCTGCAGCCAGTATGGGCCCTAAAATCAATTGAGAGTGGGAGCAGCCAGCCTGAGGGGGGAGGGGGGAGGAATCAGCCTCTGCTTATCTCCCACCCTTCCCCCAATTAGGATTACGACCTCCTGGGTTCCTCTGCGTTCATCCCTGTCAAGCTCAGGACAATGTAGACGTGACGCCCCGGAAATGCGTGTGTGTTTTCAAAATAAAAAACAAAAATCTTAAGGGGGCGAGAGAAAACCACAGAATGGTTGCATAATCTAACAGACCGTTTAAATACAAAATGGGGAATTTATGTAACGCAGGAGAGTATAAATACCATGAGGCAACTCGATGCAACCTACTTTGCATGAGCAGTCCTTGTTATCCAAGCTGGAGGGAGCGTCTCAGAGTGACAATACATGGTTAAAAATTAATAAACATCATTTTCAAAAGTGGATGCATTGCCAGAGGACAAATGAAATTCCAAGAATCCAGTTTTTCTATTGCTTGTCTGAATGAATGCAAAAATAAATTCTGCTTCACCCTGTTCATTTAATGTTGCACCCTCTGCGTGTTCATCGATATCTATTTCAAATAAGGAAGTGAAAATGTGATGCAAACAATGCGTTGCTTTAGACTTGAGAGACATGTTATTTAAGTCATAAATAAAATGTAAACGTGCGTTTCGAAATGTCCCGTGTTTCTAAATTCCTGCGCCCACCATGCTGGGAGTTACTGCATTAAATATTGATATCGGCTACCATGTTATTGGAAGCCGAGGTAAAAATAAAAGTCGCTATGAAGGCTGCGGCCTCCCTCAACAATGAGGCCCCGGGGACCGATACCAGAAATGCACTCAAAACATATCCAAATGAAAGGAAATTAAAATGACAGGATTATTCATGGGGTCCGACCTTGCTTGTATTCACTCATAACTAAATGGCATACTTGAATTTTCAAGCCTCTAATGAAATCATCATTCAACTTGGCGTCTAGCGGTTAAAGTTTAATCAAGTGGAGCCGTTAATTGTGGTTGTAATGTGTTTTTATGGCCTCGCTCCATCGAGTCTTTTGTATATGAACCCAAAAATTGTTAGATTATAATTCAGCAGGCCGTTTATACACCTCGTAGATATTAAATGTGGCTTCGCAGCTGACGAAGCAAGATAAAATGTAATATTTGATCAGTGTTACACCAGTTGTTTTCTCCCCAAAAGCCATTACAATAGCAGTTGCTCGACGCGGCCACCAGAGGGCGCTGTTTCAAAGCGGATGCCGCTTTTATTGTCTCAACTCTAACCGGAAATGCTTCGCCGTCACGTCGAGCTTTGCGGCGACTTTTCTTGCAGGTCTCGGTGTGTACGCGTGTATGTGCGTGTATGTATGTATGTGTATGTGTGTGTGTGTGTGTCATGACTTCAGTCCCGAGTTGCGTGCTTCAACTCCACGATGCGGCGTTACATCCGTGCACTGCTGCTGTGCACGGTGTTCGCCGTCTTCTCGGGCGTGTATGTTTACAGTAGGCTGCACGACCCGGACGCGGCGGCCAGAAGACGCGGAGCCAAGACGATCCCCGGGCCGGCGGGAGTCCCGGGAGCCGGCCGGGACCCCGCGGAGCCCGGCGGCCCGCAGGACGAGCACCGGCGCGACAGGTACGACCAGAAGTTCTCGTCCTGCTACCGCTCCGTGGATACATCCACGATGGCGTCATGCAGGTGTTTTTTGTGTACTTTATATTTGTGTGTGTGTGTGTCCACCTATGTGTCGGAATCCGAGTCCGGCCCCTGTGACGTCACCGCCCGGTGATGACGTCACACGCTGAGCACAAACATCGCAAAACAGGTTTGGGGAAATTCAAAGAATCAGCAGTATCATTACTGACCTTCAATACCTTGGATTTGTAATTGAATCTCGATTCGAGATTCAAAGTGTGAATTGTCACATGTACAGTCTGCGAGCAGGTTTCTTAAATTCTTGTCTTGCTTTCCACAATGAAGCCAGCTAAGTTGAGGAAAAAAAAAACAAACACTAAAAATGATAAGCACATTATTAGAGAGAAATGCAAACAATCTTTGCACTAATCTGAGCCACGACCTTGAACCATTAAGGCGACCAGTGTGAAGGCTTCAGAGAATCCATGATGGTTGGTCGGCATGAAACCTCCAATTAAAGAAAAATAAAGAAACATTGAATTGAAACACCAGAATGTCCATGCTGGTCTTCGCAGCTTTTTTTTTTTTTTTAGATGTTCTCCTCAGGTCTGGTGGACGATTTCTATCAAATATCATTCATGTTGTTATTTTTCAATGTTTTTTCAAAATGCAGCGTTGGTGATAAGATGTCTTAAACAAATGTTCATAAAATGAATTAGGGGCTGAAAAAGCCATTAGGAAATAATAACAAATATTCAATAAAAAAAAAAATTCTAGACATCGAAAAAAACATCTAAATTGAACAAAAACAATACGACAAAAAATAGTAAATTTAATATTTCTAAAATGTCTTTAAGTAAGAAAAGTATCGGACTTATGAAGAAAAGGAAAAGAAATAAATGAAAGTGGAATTAAACTCGCTGTCTGCTCTGATTACGTGCCCCAGGCTGATGGGGACGAATCAGCTCCTGGATTTCACGCCAATCATTTCTTCTTCCTTTTCTCCTCCTCTTCCCTCCCGCGGCTTCAGGGTTGGCGACTCGATTTCCTCCCGTTGAGACAAACGCTGCCAGGCGTGCTTTCAATGTGCAGACGGAATTCAATTTACGCAGTAAAAAAAAAAAAAAAAAAAAAAAAAAAAAAATACAAAAAAAAAACCCGGCACCAAACTA
>CAAKHD010009529.1:10066-25118 GCA_901007705.1 Fistularia tabacaria | reverse complement strand
ATGTCAGGTCGCTGGTTAGCAACGCTTAAATCTTGATGATTATGGAATTTAATGTGAAAAAGGGGATAATAGCCGTGGACTTAAACCTCTGTGAAGGGCTGAACACACACACACACACACACACACACACACACACACACACACACACACACACACACACACACACACACACATGAACACTCTGCCACGTGGAGCTCCTGATGAGAGAGTGTGTGTGTGTGTTTACACACTTTCAGGGGTTTGTTGAACAGGCACACTCCTCCGCCGCTGTTCAGGAAGTTGTGGTACTCCTCCACGTTGCAGTCGGAGAACCTCTTGGGCAGGTAGAAGCTGTTCAACACAACCGCAGCATAGGACACTGTTACTGTGGCGACGCCTTACAGACAGCACGCTCACACAACTGGCGGCCGCTCACACAACTGGCGGCCGGCGCTAAAGAGGCACTAGCCATAGGAGTAGCATATCTCAGGTCCACATGGTGGATTACACTCCATGTGAGAGGAGAGAGGCGGGTTCCTCAGGCGTCCTGAGGTCTGATCTACTGGAGCTGAGGAATACTCACGGCCGGGAGGAGCTCCTGACTACAACAAGGAGGCAGACACACAGTGAGTGCTGAGGATTGAGACACTCGACCGAGGGCAGAGGACGGAGGCGGGTTCCGAACCTCAGCGGCGGAAATGGACCTTAGCGCTGTCGACGGTTGGAATCCCGGCACTTATTGCATCATCGCCGGCCTCGGACCCTCGGAGGGAAATGTCCGGCCCGGTCCGCCCACAGCCGGGCTCCCAGAGCCGTTCAGTCAAATCTGAGCAGGACCGGCCCGGAGGACTTGAGAAGATGCAATAACCGACTCCGCCTGGGAGAGACCGGGGGGGCGTCTACCACCAGGAAATGAGGCCTCCTGCAGAGATGCATGGCTGGAGGTGGGATGGGCTCTGAAGGTGCCATGTGTAAGACCCGTTCATCTGCAGCTGAAAATCGGGCTCTCCGGAGGGTTTGTTCGAGAACACAGCTTGAACTCCAGGCCGGAAATGAAAATGCACAGCAGAGAGAGACTCATCTGTCACTCACTCACTAATGCCCCAATCGGAATGGCGGGATCTCCTCATCGCATGTTCATGGCAGCGACACAATCACGTGCTGGGTTCCTGACGTCCAGGATGGAAGGCAGCAGATCACTGGAAGTCCAGATTCTACTGATAGCACAGCAATCAATAACAGGGACTGCTTTTAACCCCGACCCTTTGTTCTGGACGCAGTGCATCCTGCAGGGACAAAGTGTCATATCGGGATGCTAACGCAGACGTTGATTCAGACTGAGCGGTTTGGTTTTGCGCTGCCATCAGCGGCCTCTCACAGGCTGCTCTGGCACTTACAGGAACCGACCTCTGGGTAGCGCTATGCCTCCATCCTCTCCTGCTGGACTCAGACGGCAACAAAGAGATGTTATGCTAGCTCGCTCACTCCTGTTGGTGTCAGGGGTGGGTTAGCATGCTAGTCCTGGTGTACGTATGCTTTTGCTGTCAGAGGCTCATTTCCCGGCTGGGAAAAATGGCGAGCTTACACATAGCACCTTCAGCCGTGGACAACACACACTACAATACTTTTGGTACTTTTCCATCTGCACCGATTGCTCGGCCTCGTTGGATTTGCGTGAAGGTCGACAATGATGCCGGGGATGACTCCAGTCAAAATCTTGTAGTGTTGACCCCCCTTGGGATGACCTCGGGGACCCTGAGGGGCGATGGCAGCGAGGACGGACAGAATGGGTGAGCGGTCACGAGGAAGCTGACGGCCGTGGACCAAAATAATTCACAAGTTTAAAAAAGGTATTTGTTGAAAATGTAAATATGGCTGTATTCTTAAGGACCTGAACCATAACGCACAGTCACTCCCATTCACTCACACACTATACTGCCTCCTAGTGGACAGGCAGAGCTCCCGCACCCAAATCCTGGATCCAGAATTTAGAGATGTGACTTGTTCTTACTTTGAATTAAGACTAAACTAAATGAATGACGGTCCTGACTTTTCCTTTAGGTTAACTGTGGGATTTGTGAAATCAGGATGGTCGTGGCTATCAGATGCAGCCTCATCATGGAGAGATGTTCACAACGACAGGTTAACACACGCACACACACACACACACACACACACACACACACGCAGACGTGGTGAAACAGTGGGAGCGTGGTTTAGTGGTGTTAGGACGATGGGCATGCAGACCAGAGACAGGAAACCAGCGCGGATGGACGTGACATTGAATACAGGTGTCTGAAATCCCATTGATGCTCACACAGCGTGCCTGGGGGTCCGTCCACAGAGGACGGGGACGCTGAGGACGCCCGTCCTCTGTCACGTGACCTCGGGCCTTCGCAGCGAGGTCAGCGTGGGAGCCCGGCAGACAGGGCGGATGTTAGAGGGCTGGGGTTACGGGGCAGGGGAGGGCAAATACTGGGAATGACATTGCAGACTGTATCAATCGGTTGCTGGCGGACAAACCGGCGAGATGAACGCTTTCTGAGGCCGGAGGGGCGAGGGGGCTGTCTTCCACCGCCAGAAGAACCGTCCCACCGAATCGTTTCTTTTTCCTGGAGTTAATTGGCGCGGCGCTTTGGCCCGGAAAGTGAACAACGCTGAAATGATTTGGACAAAATCCAGCCGTCAGTATGAGTCTGGGCGGCTGCATGCTGTCCAGTTATCGGTCAAACAGAAGCTGGGGGGGCAGGGAAAGGCTGTGGTGACTGACAAGCCCTTCCGTCCAAGGCAGCCAGACGCTTTGGGGCGCACAAGCAACGTTCTAGCCAGGCTTCAGCTCACCTGCTGTCCCATTCGGGATAGAGGGGAAACCGGAGAGGGGTTTAAGAAGAGGGTATAGACAACACACAAACACACACCGCGCACAGTGGCACAACAGTGAAACAGGCTGGCTTCGGATGTGCGCACGCATACACACACACACACACACACACACACACGTACAGTAACTGTTACATAACACACAACCGCTGACGTGAGCTAAACCTATGCTGACCCCTATTGGTGGGTCGTTGAACTGCAGCAGCTACCGAGAGCAGGCTAGCGTGTTTGCAGGAACAGATCGGATCACCAATTAAACATAATGAATGGAAAACGCTTTAAATTTATAAACATTAGGAATGAATCACTTGCGCTTGAAACGCTTTGTTACGTTACCGAGGCTCTTTTCCGTGCGTTTGTCTCTTAAATGCCACACTTTTACAGTGTTCTACGTGCATCTGGGTCTGACTTTATGCACATCCTGGAGGACACGCAACGTACGCCGGCCTGTCTGGCCGTGCAGGGTTCGCTCGGCTGCAGGTGCATTGTGGGTCGGACGGGCAGGGTTTGGAAAAGCACCTGCCACAGAAATGCGTCTCACTCACCCAACGTCGTCCATGATGCAGCCCGACCAGTGGTCGTCACATTTGCATTCGCCTGCGGAGACAACGGCGCCATTACAGCCTGCCGTTGCGTGTGTGTGTGTGTAACACCACATACTCACCGCTGAGGATCCTCTTCTTGTCGGAGAAGATGCCGATGTTCTGTCCCAGAGACTGGGCCAGGGTGATGGCCATCTCGTCCGTCTTCCCGTACTGGTGAGGAGACAAGGGGACAGAGGGTTACGCCTGGACGGAGTTCACAAAGCAGTGCTAGATAAGGGGCTTCATTCTACAGCACCGCAAACACCACGAATACACAAACCTGTCTTTGAACGCGGCGCAGTGCCGATGCTGCTTACAGGCATCGCCAAATATATTTTTTGCAGGACCCTTCGACCCCCATCTGGACGAGCACGCTCATCCGTGCAATATTTCTATTTACACCTGACTTGTTGTCCTTTCATTTCTACGACCACCCTCTGCACATGGCCCTTCCTCCATATCTTTAGATTCTATCGTACATAGTTTTTGTTTACTTGCTTCTCTGTTTGCATATTGCGTCTGTTCTTGCTATTTGCAGACCGTTCTGGCCCGTGAAGTTGCTGTGACATTTGAATTTCCCCGTCGTGGGACGGATGAAGTCTATCTTGTCCTACGACGGCTTTTTATTCTAATCCGAAGACGTGGTTCTAAATGCTCTCAAAGCAAACATCTGAACGCTGTATCTCCTCAAAGCGGACGGAGGCGCTGCTTCTCCAGGGTCGGTCTCTCTATGTCCTAAGGATAGCTGGCCGGCAGAGGTCCGGCCGCTTTCTAATCCGTTGTTGGTGAAAGGTCACCTCGTTGACACCCCCTCCTTTGGTGAGGGAGCAAACCCCTCCCATGTAGGAGGCTCCTCCCCAGCTGCTGTGAAAACGATTCCCCCTGATGGGAGACAACAACAAGGTCCGGTTAGGTTCCGCGGCCAGAGCAGACCCAGGGCAACACCAAGGCCTCCCGGAGTCTGGACTCACGAGAAGAGGTGAACGGAGTCGCATTTCTCCTTGATGAAGTCCTTGCGGTACTTCATGAACTCCCGCAGGGTCACCAGGGGGTCGTCATCGATGTTGAATTTGTTGTCGGCGGACCAGGTTTCCATGGCAACGAGCACAATGCGAGTGTTCAGCTGCTCCTTGAAAATCTGGGGAAACGGAGAACACTTGGATTTGTGACAAAAGAGTGCCCGCAAACATTGGCCTGCTGCGGAGAAGCTTTGCAAAGAGGGCCTTCGTTCACAGAGCACACGTCTCCAAGGGCGAGACCCAGCGCAGAGCCTCTCGGCTTTCCGCCGCCGCTCGGGTTTCAGCTTGCCGGTGCACAACCAAACACCCCGACGTTTGTCTGGGGAGAAACGGCTCCGAGCAGCGGGCTGGCGGCCGCCGAAGCGGAGGGCGCTGCGCTGTTTCTCGGAGGCGGGAAAGCTTTCCAAGAAGACGATCAATTCGCTTCTCACCATGTCAGCCATGTTGACCACGGACTTGGCGTAGTTGTTGGTGTGTCCCACGGACAGCCGGTGCTTCTTGTACTGGAGGAGCACACGGAGGAGCAGGTCAAAACACCGGCAAAAAGCACTGTCACTGCTACAAGCACACCACACCTAAATGAACGCCCACAGGACGAGCTCCATGGTGGAGACCGTGGGTTTGACCTGCTCCATCCTTCTGGCTGGAGGTGTCAAACCCAAGGTCTGCGGGACAAATCCGGGTTTGCCACCGGCCCACATTCAATGTCGGCTCCTACAATGAGGACGGGTCCATCTACTCCACTGAAAACAGGGAGGTGGAGGATCTCATCTTAGCATGGATGCATGGATTGAGGTCACATCCTGGTGTGTGTGAATCCTGGATGGCGAGAAAGGCCCCTGGGCTCTTCACCTACCATGAGATGGTCGTTGATCACCATGAGCTCGATGTATTTGGTCTCATCTTCCACGCTCCTGGACACTCTGGAGGCCTGAGAAGCACCGACACAAACACAGTGATCATCGCACACAGAGAGCGACGTCACATCATCATCTCATCTCTGAGAAGAAGGGACACCTCATGTCGAACCCCGCAGAACCTCTCTAAACGGAGCGAGATGTGATCTCAGAGGAGACAACAGCTGCAGACTTGGGACTGCGCTCGAGAAGAGGCGGCACGGCGCGCTCTCGCCACAGAACATGGATGAATATTTCATGACGACAGGGAGAGGAGAAGCTAGAGATGGAGAGCCGCTGTGATGGCTCACACACTGCGATGTCCTTCGGTTGGGGAAAAACACGTGGGCAGGAAAAAAGTGATGATGGATCAGCACTGCTCTGAGAGAAAGGCGGAAAGGGATCAAACCTGTCTCCTCTGCCTCCTGCGGACGACCTTCGACCCCGGGAAAGGCGGGCTGGGAAAAGGCGGCTCTGGAAGGTCACCTAGGAAATCACCACTGTCAGCCTTCCAGCACGTCCGTCCATGGCAGTCACACAGACGTCCAGTCGTGCCAGGAGGACACGTAACATCGGACACAAAATGAAATCTCACCGTTGAGGAGATCACCGAGTCCCTCTTCACCTCCAGATTTGTAGATCATGTGAATCTGGGCTTCTCCCTGAAAGACAGGAAATGCGTCGTTACATGTCTTTATTTGCATTCATTCAAGCCATCGAAGAAGATACGGTTTAGGTTCCTGCGTGGATGCTCATACGACACGAAGGCGCTCCTGCCAGGCAGCACTGTGGGCGCAGTGAGCCCTGCAGCCCCGCAGTGCGCCTGCGCCTCCCGGCCGGTTTGAGATGTAGGCTAGACGGCTGAAATGTCACAGCTCCCTCGGTTATAGAAACTCCGTTCTACTGCTGGAACCACGAGGTACTGTATTCCGTGTGTACTTTAGCGCAGTTTCGGAGTTCACCGCGTCATTGTTCACACACTCTTCATCCGACCCAAAGGAAACCCTGAAGCAACAGGTCGCCGTCGTCCGTGGAGCTAGCAGGCTAGCAGCTAACAGCAACAGCTGCACGCTAAAATGATCAACGTCCCCCTCCATTCTTCTACATTCGGGTGATTAAATGTGGGAGAAGACTACGATTCATGTCCACGGCTTTTATCCGTGTCAAAAGGTGTTTGTTACTGTACACTCCACGTCTCTATCTGGCTTCGGTGAAACTGGTAAGCCCGGATGGCTAGGCTAGCCGTGGAGCTGAAGTTCAACGCCTCTGTTATTACACTGATGTCTGGCGTCAGACCTGGAAACTCGGCTGTCTGCGGAGGCCGGGCCTGGGCTGACAGCGTGTCCGGGGACCGGTGGCTCCCGGACTGTTTCACTTATGTTTTCATTCATGGAGTCTATTGGTCAATTAACGAAATCCCGTGACACAGTTTTTCCAATGTAGGAAAACCGTTTAAAAGCTTGAAATCAGGCAGGACTTCGATTGCACCAACTGCTGGGAACCCACAATAATCAATGGGATCGTCTTCTCTTTGCCAGATCTTATGGGAGAGCCTGTGTTGTGTTTAGCCATTTTGGTTGCTGTGGTTCCCCGGCCCTACTCCAGGTCGTTTGACCCTCCTCTGGAAGGAGATGCAAGGGTCCACAGCGACACTGTCTAAAGCCCAAGATGTCACACCGTTGACAACTCTGAGTAACCAGATAGGGAAATGCAGCAGATGGAGGGGGTACCGGCCGACGTGGAAAAGACGGGTGTGTTCAGGCCGATGTTGTGAGCTCTGTTTGTGTACGGTGTACATGAAGACTGTGCAGCAGAGCGTCTCCTTCACAGGACGGTTAATAAATCATTATATCACAGCGTGTCTGTTTGTGAGAGACTCCCAGCGAATGTCAAGTTTACACATCCAGCCCCGCCATGGCGTCTGCTCACATATATAGGCTCAAACATTTCTTTGTTTAGCCATTCGCCCCATGCTACGCAAGCAGGGACACACCGAGTCGTTCCCACTTTGTTTGCTAATGAAATGAGAGCATTGTTTCTCGGGGTGCCAAGATACTGGGTCAACTCAAACGCGTGGAATACGGGGCAAGCAGGAGGCCCGAAACTGGGTCAGTGCTCAGCACACTTAGCTTACTTTACAACAGGAGGACACACACTGGGTAACAACAGAAGGCCCTCTGGATGGAGAAAAGGTGCCGCGGAGGTGTTGTGACGGTATGGTCTCTGACCTGCGCCACCTTCCTCTGTTTCTCTGTTGGCAGGTATTTTCCAAGCGGCCTCGCCTCCTCCCGGACCCGGGCGCCATGACTTGCCGGGACATCCACGCCACCAACGCCTTTGCCTTCATCATCGCCTTCCTCTCTGTGGGAGGGCTGACCCTGGCAGCATTAGTCCCGCAGTGGCGGGTCACCAGACTGGTCACCTTCAACCGCAACGCCAAGAATGTTAGCGTGTATGACGGGCTGTGGGCCAAATGTGTGAAGCAGGACGGCTACTCGGGCTGTTACTTCTACGACTCCGAGGTACCGCTGCAGTTTAAGGCGGCGCCTTGCAAATGGAACGGCACGTGCCGTTGTGCTGTCCTACACACTGTTCTTATTTGCCTCCGCTGCCAAATAGCGAAGGATGCGGCATTCGTTGCTTTAAGTACGTTGACATTGACTATGTCAGGCTATTCTGTCCACAGACACCGCCGAGCTATGAAAGTCCAGCTGTGAGCAGACAGAGAAGCAGGCGTCCACTGCGGTTGTTGTGTCCTAACGGGAAACCTGTTGTCCTGCTTGCAGTGGTACTCCAAGGTGGACCAGCTGGACATGAGGCTGCTGCAGTTCTGCCTGCCCGCCAGCCTGCTGCTAGCCGCCACGGCCCTGGTGCTCTGCACCACCGGGATGTGCAAAACCTGCTGCTGCTCGGACAAACCTGAGCCCGAAATCAAAACTGCCCGCTTCCTGGTCAACAGCGCTGGCTGTCACCTGGTGGCCGCCATGTTTTTCTTCCTGGGGGGAGCCATCGCTATGGCGCCCTCGGTCTGGTTCCTGTTTCGCACCAAGGAGATGAACGTCCGGTACGCGGACATCTTCTCCGAGGGCTTCGCGGTCTACGTTTGCATCGGCTGCTCCGGGGGTCTGATGCTGGCTGCCCTGATGATGTTCATGTGGTACTGCATGTGTAAGAAGCTGCCGTCCCCCTTCTGGCTGCCCCTGCCCTCCATGAGCACCTCCCCGTCTGCTCAGCCCCTTACCGCCAACGGCTTCCCACCATCCCCGGTCTACGGCCCCCAGCCCTTCCCCCCCACCGTCATCGACGCGCAGCAGTACGTCCCATCGCAGGGCTACCCTCAGAGTTTGGCGCCCCCCGCGGCGCCGCAGGTGTATGTGTCCCAGATCTCCGGGCCGGACGGATACGGGTCAGAGGTCGGCGGGGCACAGGCCTACACCTACGCCCCATCTCAGAGCTACGCCCCGTCTCAGAGCTATGCCCCGTCTCAGAGCTACGCCCCCTCCCAGGCCTACGGCTCCACCTACACCGGCCACCGCTACTCCACCCGCTCACGGATGTCAGCCATAGAGATCGACATCCCGGTGCTGACGCAGGGACAGTAGGAGGAGCTTCTGTCTGCTCGCCCTCCTGGTCCCGGCGGTCAGCCGGTCATGTGGGGAACGGCCTCGGGGACATCAACGTTCCATCAAGGATGACCTGTTACTGCCGTCAATCTAACCATCTAACCCCCGTGGAGAATCAGCTTCACTCTGTCTCCGAGAGACATCCAGAACCCGCCAGCCAGCCATGGTCCTTCACACCGGGACACTTTGCCTGTTACTTGGACTTGTTTTTGCAGGAAAAGCCACTCCCTGTCTCCACATGAAGCCTTGACACTGGATGCCAAATACCACAGAAGAGCCTGGAGCCTGCAGACTGCTCTGGAAGGAAACCCTCTGACAGCTATGAGGTGTGAGACAAATGACTGGTGGTGTTCTTCATGCACTAATGTTTACTGTGACATTTGTTTTCCCAAATGAAGGATCAGCAGTGTTTTCATTCAGCCACCTCTCCCACGTGGAGATGTCTAGAACCTACTAAAACAAACACTGTCTTTGCTACTTTAACTTTATGCCTTCAAATGTAGAATTTAAGGATGTAGAATGAGATGTGACGGAGCTCTGGCACGAAGGCACCTCTGCTCACCTTCTTGTTATTTAACTTAGCTGAGAAACTCCAGAATCACCAGAAAGCCTCTGCCAGCCAAGGGGAGCCTGAAGACCATCTGGTGGTTGTCATAGCGACGTGATTTGTAATCTCCGCCTTTGGTATTTTTTGTATTTTGAACACTGAGCAGCTTGTCTTCTAACATGTCCCGCTCTTTGTCTGTAACCTCCCGGCTGTGTCCTGATTAAAGCTCACGTCCCATGAGTGTGTGTTGAGCACATGCAGGAGGAGAGAGGGAGATCATTGGGTCCGAGGCCTCTGAATGGCACGCAAGGCTGCAGGGAGCGGCCAATAGAGGGCGCCACTGGGCCAGAGCCCGAACTGTGTCTGGCCCATTTTCTGTCGATACTCAATGGAGCAGATGCAGGCAGCTGAATAATTCACAATGGCTACTAAGGAAAACACAGGGCCACCAACCTTCCGACCAAACCATCACAAAGACGTCTGAAAATGCCCGGAAGTTTAAGGCAACACGCGAAGGGTTAAAATCCTCTGAAATGATCTGAACTGGAATGAGGCTAACAGAGGGTTCATGTGATGGGACAACGGCGTTCAGAGGCTTCACCTTGTCTTGTCTCCCAGGAAGTAGATTTGAATGGCGGCCGATCTCTCACACACACATACACACACACACACACACAAACCAGTGTCGGCTGAGAGTTAATACAACGTCTCTGGAAGGAGTCTGTGACGCTGAGCATCCTCCGTGGCACAGCAGGACCTTAGCGGGACACCAGCCACTGCTGCACCCGTCACTGATGTAACATCCTGCTCTTTCACGACCTGTGGGGGTGCTGGGGTGGTTGCTGGGGTGCTAGGTGGAGGTGGTGGGAAGGATGGGGGTCGCTGGGGCCCTTTGTTCTCCCTCATCTTCGCTCTCAGCACACACACAGGAAAAAGGCTGCACGCGTCCGGGCTCGGCAGGGTATGTGCAGTGATGGAGATTAAGGCTCGAAACACAGATGGCTTTCATATGCTGCACGACAAAGAGATGGGGGTTCAGGGGGGGTCGGGGGTGGGGCCTCCGGTTGCCCTGGGAGATGGTCCCTCAGACCGGCTGAAGACTCATGAATATCAAGTGGGGAGGAGGAACACGGCCTGCATGTGTGAATGAAACACTCCGGCTTCAGCAGCAGAGCTGGCTGGGGGCCACGGGGGACCCCGACACCCCCACGCCCCGCCCCTCTCCATCAGCCTCATCCTGGAGCTTCTGTCAGAATTAAAAAAAAATCCATTTGGCACCTCCAACAAGCACCCCCGCAGGCACAACCTGCCCCCCCCAGAACACCCTCCTCCCTCCTCCACCCAGACCCAGACATCCGTGAGGCCTGAAGTGCCTTCAGACAAAGCAATCAAGATGGAGGATTCCACACCATCCTCCAGGGACGCCGAGGTGCTCGAGGAGGTTTGAGGCTGTGAGGGCTTCAGCCTGAAGAAACAGGACCTCCAGGCTCAAGGCAAACCTCCAGACGTCTCCTCATGAAATATCTCAAGCTAACAAAGCCTTCACAAAGCCATGAAACCAGAAGGACACCTGATCTCCTACATCCTCTGATGGCCTCACATCCTCTCCTCATCCCTTCCTGGAGGTCCCAGCGGGATCCTGGGACATTACTGTTGCCATGGTAACCTGAGAGCAACATTTCCACGTGCACTCTGGGATGGAGCGTCTCCACATCCAATACAGAGGCAAAATGGGAGCTCTGATCTCTCACACACAAGGAGAAAGTGTGTGTGTGTGTGTGTGTGTGTGTGTGTGTGTGTGTGTGTGTGTGTGTGTGTGTGTTTGAAGCCTCCAACCAATGAGGGAGGAGCTGGAGGTGAGCCTGGAAAATATCCAGACTAAATACATATATCAGCAGAAAGACACACACACACTAACACATACGCGCACGTGTGCGCGCGCGCACGCACACGCAAACGCACACACACACACACACACACACACCAGCAGCAAGCAAGCACATACACACACGCACACGCACACGCACATGCACTGCCATTAACCCCCTGAGTGACACTGAGGTGCTGCAGCTGATCAGGGGTGTCCCCTTGCTATCGGCCCGTGACCTTTGACCCGGCCCTATCGCCCGACCGCCTGCTGGTTCAAATCCCGCTGTGAGGAGGACACGCCTTGCTGAAGGTCCGGAGAACCCAGAAGGGACAGATGGGATTCCATATGTCCCCCAGGTCTCCTGCCGGTTCCTCTTCATCCTCCTCTGGAGGAGACCCAGGATCTGAGCTGCACCCACAGATAAAACAAACACACACACACTGGGTCCAGGAGACCACGACAGGACACTCCTCTGGATGGAGTTAATTAGAAGAGACGTTGAGTCCAATCCTAAACGTCTGCACCTGAGATCTGTCCTCCACCTCCATGCCTGCAGCGGCTGGGGATCATCTCCCACACGTCACCCCGAAGCAGATGGAGAACCGGAGGAGGTTCTCCGGAGCGCAGACAGGCTGGACGTGTGAGAGAAGGTGGAGCTCATGGATGCGGAGATGGTGTACTCACCTGGTCGCCACCGCCGTGTCCACCAGGCTCTATCATGTAGGTGTGGTTTCCATCGAAGAACATCCCACTGGTGGAGGGAGGGAGAGAGAGGTCAACACAAGCGGTCAGGTCTTAATTAACACAATTCAGTCCAGAAGATTGAAGATCAGCTGGAGCTCCATGGTCCACAGCTTCTCAGCTCCTTAAAAACCATGGAGCCCGCCTGCAGGCATCCAGGTTCCTGCTGACCACAGAACATGGAACCAGCTCTTCATCCTGGAACTTCAGCCTCATCATACAACCTCCTGGTCGAGAAGGAGAGCTGCTCCAAGCACAGTCCATCCAGTGGCTACAGTTCTTCTTGCATTCAAGATGGCTTCCATGTGATGAATAACTCACACACACACACACACACACACACACACAGGAGGTCATCCCCCCATTCATCAGCAGGGTGGAGGAGGTCTTCAGCCACCCCCTCCTCCATCATCTGTTCATTGACTCGATATGGAGCCATCAGGAGATTGTTTTTCTCTCTCTCACTCACACACACACACACACACACACACACACACACACACACACAGTGTATTTGTCCTCCTGCTGCCCCACATCCTGAAGTTGCCTTCAGGGTTTGAGCTGTGACTGCTCCTTAAACATCTCAGTATCTCCAGTCCTGAAGCAGCAGAAGCCTCAATGTCCATTTTTCAATGATCTGTGATGTGTCGGAAACCTCTGAGGACCTTCACAAACACATCTCCTGGTCTACACCGTGTCCCTCTCAGGTCTGCAGGTCCTCTTCTTCTCTCCATCTGGAGGCCTGAACCTGAATGATGGCGTCGACAGAAACCTGAGCCCCGCTCTTAAAAGCCTCATGGATTGCAGAGTCCACTTTCTGCCAGTGTGAGTGTGTGTGTGTGTGTGTGTGAGTGTGTGTGTGTGTGACGTCGCTGCGAGGAGAGCAGGATGTTCATGATGGAGAACACCTGACTCAGCAGAAGAGAAGCACTCCACTTGTAATGTTTAACCCCTGACACCCTGCAATCCCTGGGCTCCTCCTCACACACACACACACACACACACACACACACACTCGTGCATGAAGCCCATGTGTCCTGCTGACCTCTGCCTTCACAAACACACACACACACACGAACACACACACGAACACACACACGAGGTCTGTGACCCTCATGTCTTCGTATGGAAATAGTCTCCAGGCAGAAGTTCAGATGTTATGCAGAAGCAGAGGCTGCTTTGATGTCTCCATGGCCGATGGGCTGCATGGAGACTGGCTTGATTGACAGCTGCCACTCCCCCAAGGGGCGGGGCCGACCTCCTTCTGTCTGGGTGGAAGAAGGTGGCTGAAGGTCTCTGATGAAGAGCTTGGGGCCGTCATCCTCGGGTTCCTGCAGAGATGTTTCCGCTGGCGGTCTGACGTTCTTCCAGTTTCCATCCATGGGTTCTTCAGAGAAAGACAATCTGCGTTCTTGGAGGACCCACGGCTGTGCTCTGCTGACGCCGCGCCAGCACAGCCAGGGCCTTCAGGAGAGGAAGCAAGACCTCGGAGGGTTCTCCTGAGAAGTTCATCTCCCGTTGAAGGTCCGGGGCTCCCGGAGAGACAATCACTGTGAAGATCCACCAGGGGACGGAGGGCAGGTGGCCGCTGCTAATTACACTGACCTGGAGGCCAAGTAGGGGCAGACACACACAAACATACACACACACACACGGGTGTACTTACTGCAGGCCGTGGCAGGTGGAGAGGGCCACGCTGGAGCTCTGCAGGCCTCGGAGCTTCCCCTGGTAGTAGCAGTGTTCTCCTCCCTGTCACACACACATTAAAAATGGCCGATCAGTGTCTGCAAACACCGGGTTTTGTTGACACTGATCTTCTCAGCAGACCACAGGATGGAAGACAAATCCATCTATCTCATCCATCCATCCCATTGATCCATCCATCTATACATCTCTCTATCGATCCATCTGTCACTGCTCCGTTAGGCAGCCCCTCCTCCAGCTATGCCTCCATAGGGGTGTCTCCTCCTCCTCCTCCACCATCTCCTCCTCTCTGCAGGCGCAATGCACTACTGGTATCTGCAGGAGCTCCGTGAGGTCTAAGTGTGTCTAATTGCAGGATGGCCATCTCCTCCTGCTCCATCTCCACCTCCTCCATCTCTGCATCCAAAGAGCCATTAGGCAGGAAGCCTGGGCTCCCTGAGGAAACGCGGCTTTTAGCGGAAGATCAATTACTGTGCCCACGCCCGACACCGTGCACGGCCTGGCCTCCACCCAGACCTCCATCCAGACCTCCGCCCTGGTCTCCACGCAGGCTTCCACCCAGACCTCCATCCAGGCCTCCACTCAGACCTCCACCCTCCACCACTGAGGAGCGCTGAGGCAGGCTGAGGCTCCATCACCTCCAGGAACTCTGAGTCCTCCCATGAGGACATCATTCTGCACCTGGATCCTCCATCCTGCTGAGATCAGGTGGGACCAGCACTGGGCCAGGCTAGCCAAACCGCTAACAACAAAACACGCAAAGTGGTTGTCCTCCTCCTCCTCCTCCTCCTCCTTCTCCTCCTTCTCCTCCTTCTCCTCCTTCTCCTCCTTCTCCTCCTTCTCCTCAGCAGGAGCTGAGGAGAGCTTCCAGGAGAGGAGAGGAGCAGAAAGAAGAACGGATGCTACCAGAGGAGGGGAAGGACGGAGCGAAGGATAGGCGAGGAGAGCGAGGCTGAAGGATGGAGATGGAGGAGCTATTTATAAGAGCTCCGGTATCCTCCAGCCTTCTGCTCCACTTCTCAGCAGACAGAGGAACACCCAGAACACAGCTCCGGGGTGTGTGTGTGTGGGGGGGGGGGGGGGGGGGCCCCCCCCCCCCTCGGGGGAAAGGGGGGGGGGCCAACTTTTGGGGCAAAACCCCCTTTAACACCCAAAAATTTCCCAAAAAATGGGGGAAAAAAAATTCATTTTTTTTTTAAAGAAAAAAAA
>CAAKHD010009524.1:43308-68811 GCA_901007705.1 Fistularia tabacaria | reverse complement strand
CCTAAAGCGCAGAGTGTCAGGTGCACATGTCCTCTCTCCCGCACACACACACACACACACACACACACACACACACACACACACACACACACACACCTGCATAATGCTGTGAGTTGAACATTAATTCAACATTAAGCATTTCTGCCTGGCATGATACACACCTGGGCCAACCTAACCCCATCTACACCCAGTGCATCATCCACAAACCTCCAATCTCAGCATTGCAAATTCTTTGGCAGTGGCAGAGGGAGAAATATGAGGGGAGAAAAAGTGTTTGTGTGTTTGTTCGTGTGTGTATGTGTGTGTGTGTGTGTGTGTGTGTGTGTGCGTGTGTGGGTATGGAAAGACATGGCACAGCGCTGACGAGAGGGAGTTGAAGAGTGGTGGGGATTGAAAAACAGAAAAACGCTCACTGATTTAATGCCAAACAGAGCAGAACGAAATTGCTTCTGCAACCGTCTACTGAAGCACACACACACACACACACACACACACACATACACACACACACACACAAATCTGCAATAATAAATAAACACAAGTATGTAAAGGTGGTTCTAGACGTCACTGGGATGGAAGAGAGGAAATATGTTCTGCTTTCTTCTGGGGGATGGAATGAACAGATGGATCTGACTCAGAACTAGAATGGAAGAACAGCACACCTGAGTCCAGGCCAAACTATGTGTGTGCGTGTGTTGTGTGTGTGTGTGTGTGTGTGTGTGTGTGTGTGTGTGTGTGTGTGTGTGTGTGTTTGCAAATATGTCTTGGTGAGTGCGTGTTGTTCTTTGGGCCGTGTTGTTTTTTTCCATCCTGTCCCTGTGTTGAACAGTGAGGGGTGGACAGGATGTCCAACCACACACACCCCCACACACACACACACACACACACACACACACACACACACAATCTCCACTCTCCCATCTGCGTCTAGGACCAACCATCTCTCCAACAGGTTCATCCTTCTTGGAGACCCCAGCCTCACATCATGTCAAGGTGGTGGTACGCTCTGAAGGTTAGCTTCAGCAAGATGAAATACATGTGTGTGGATGAGAGGGACCAAAGTGGAAAGGTGAAGCTACAGGGACTGGAGATGAAGAAGGTGGAGGATTTCATGTAGCCAGGGGCAACAGTCCAGGGCAAGAGAAAGGGTGGAGAAGAGCTGGAGAAACATGCGAAAGCAGGTTGGAACGTGTCGAGAAAAGTGTGAGGGGTGATAAAAGAGTACCAGCCAGGAGAAAAGGAAAGGGGGAGAAGATGGAGGTGAGATTGTCCGGATGGTGTCTGGTTTCAAGAAACTGAGGAAAAGGCAGAAGGCAGACCTGGAGCCAGCAGAGGTGAAGATGCTTAGGTTCTCTTCGGGAGTGAGGAGGATGGAGAGGATCAAGAAGGAGTACATGAGAGGGACAGCACATGTTAGATGTTCTGGAGATAAAGTCACACTGAGAGGGTTTGGACATGGACTGAGGAGGGATGGTGAAGATCTGGGTAGAAGGATGCTGAGGTTGGAGGTGTCAGGCAGGAGGTCTCGAGGAAGACCAAACAGGAGGTTTACGGATGGAGGGAAGGAGGACAGGAAGTCCGTCGGTGTGAGAGAAAAGGACACGGAGGAGAGGGTTAGATTGAGGAGCTTGATTCGCCGTGACGACCCCCGAGGGGAGCAGCCAAAAGGAACAAACTAATTTGCTCCCCAGGCCTTTTTATTTCTCCCTGTCAATCAGGGAGTTTCTGACGTGTCGTCGCTGTCATTTTAGGGGGTTAGGAAAAAAAAAAAAACAACTCAAAATGAACAGCTTAACAAACAACAACAGACGCTCCTGGCCGCCGTGGTGAACATCACTGGAAATCACACGGAGGTGTAGTTTCCACGGTTGGCCACTGGGTGTCGCTGTAGGTCGGGACCCGGCGCGGACCGCCCGCTTCACGCATGAAGCAGTCAGATGTCCCGTAAAAATGGCGCCGAGGCCGTTACACAGGATAAAAGGTATCCGTCCCTTGCCGCTCCACAGGTTTGCAATCCGTTGTTTGAAATAGTAAATACGTTTTTTTTCCTTACTGATACTTTTTTAAAATAACTACTTGATTAAGAAATGTAACAAAAGGTCATAATCGAATGTTTGTAGTTTGCTGTTGAAGCTAGCGAGCGCGGTCTTTCATGCTAGCTCCCAAATTAGCGGAAGTGAATCCAGTCTTCCAGCCTCAGTCATGACTACCTCAGCGGTGGTTCTTCACGTACAAAAATTAAAGACAAAATACACGAACAGAAGTTTGATAAGAATTTATTTTATTTAACGTTAAACATATCTGTGAAGGTTCTCAGTCGCTGTCAAATCTTAGGGTGACAACTTAGACCAGGGGTGCCCGCCCACACCTTTTCAGTTTTAGAGTTACTTGTAAATGACCAAGTCAGAATGTTCTTCTTACACTAAAAATGCAAAAAACATTTAACAAGGAATATATCGAGTATCCTATTTTGGTTCTCTGCAGCAGGTTCAGAAAGAAAGAGACTCCAGGCCAAGGACACTTGACACTATAAGCCGCTGCCGCAAAGCATTTCCACTTGCTGAAAAATGCTGAAAAGATAGCGCCTATAAAATATAAGACTAACTGTGCCTGATAATAAAACAAAATAGGAAACTGACTTTATATCTCTTCACATATCGTGTCTGAAAATGCGTCTCTACAATTCCCTTCTCTGGAATAGCAATGGTCAACTGACAGATGAGCCATTGACATTGTGAAAAACATAACGTATGGAAGTGGTAGATTTTCGGCTTCCGTCAATCCCCCGCAATTTTATACCCTCTCCCTAACTTTAGTATAAATAAACCTGACGCGACTCGGTCGCTTGTTAGTTTTCCAATAGCCGGTGTGAATGAACGCCCATGCGTGGCGTGGTAGCCTGCGTGTCAGAAGAACATTAGATGTCGGACTGGGAACCCTGGATGTCAATCAAGTGACAAACGTCATAGTGCAGATGGATGAGAGCCAATCATCTGTCGTCTGTTTTTTTTTATTTTTTTTTTTATGCCATGTAATGTACCAGCCCCACCTTTGCCATTAACCAGTAGATTGTGATTGATGTAATGAACACCCCCTGATTTAGACTGATCTCCTTAGCCTTGGAACTGAAGAAGTCTCTGGGATGAGAGAGGAGGATCATCTTCAAGGAGTTTCCGGTATAGAACTGCTGGGGTGGGGGGGCACAAGTCTCAGTTGAAAGGGTCTGTTACATATTCTAGCTATGCACCGGTGATATGAAGATTTCAGGCAGCTTTTATTCAGCCTCAATACTTTATATACAGTATGTTTGACTGGAAATAAGACTGTCAGTTTGCTGTGACACAGTGTGGCAATGCAGAAAAATGTTGAGTGGTTGGTGTGCCACCATAGAATAATAGTGATGCTTCATCTGTATGCACTGTACATACGCCACAAGAGGAGAGAAATGTCTTCTTCTCAAGGTGGCAAGATCAAGAATAAAGTTCGCTCTGGCCCTGACATTTGATCCTTGGAGAAAGCCAGGTGCAGGACTCCTTGGAGTCCCCATAGGCCCCGCCCACTGCAGCAGACGTCAGGCACGCTGGGCGTTGTGGAAATCTGACAGAAACAACAACAATGCAGCGACAGCGCGGTGACTGGCAGAGTCAGACAGTCATGTTGGTGAGCGTGGAGCTGCTGCTGGGATAGATTTCCTCCTGCCGAGGTACCACCCTTCTATATCTACACGCCGTGTGGCCTTTGCCAATTTGTTGCAAAGGTATCACCGTGTTTTGCAACATGCTCCAGAATTTCTGGCCATCTGCGAGTCTTTAAACGCCTCACCAGATGTGTTACATAGATTCTCACAGTTCATCCTTTCATCCTCTACACTATCCATCACTCTGTAACCTTGGTCGCCAGTGGAAATGCGGTAAAGACAACACTGCTGCTTTTCTGCATTGGCCACGCCCACGTAATAATTCTGACCAATCACAAAACGGTTTTCAGACACCACGTTAGTAAAAACTTTTTGCCCATATAATATGTCAAAAGAGCTGCTTGAACAGAAGGAAGTCATTTTATTCTTGAGCCAGGAACAAATTTCTTGCTTCTGGCAGACATTATAGAGGCTTCAAGAACCGTCTCTCTCACTGCTTCACAGGTATGTAAAACGCTGTGTCAGATAGTAAATGTGCAGTCTGTATAGTCTGGTTGATTCATGTATGAAATACGAGTCAAAACCGAGTGCTTTGTAGTTTTTGAGTCTCTATTCTGCTGCATCGTCTTCAATGCTAAGCCCAACTTAAGAAGGAAGTGATTCTGTTCAATTGTCACTGCTGTAGTCATGTAATGGCACTATTCCTTGGTGTAAAAAGGCTTTGAATGACACATGTAAACAAGTTTCATATATGGATTAAGATATTAGATTACAAACTTTATCACAACAAAACAATATTATAGTTACGTAAAGTATCCTAAATGCTCAGATGTCAGAAACTAAAGCAGTTTTCATTTCAGAATTGTATCCGTGTTTGTCACTAGAATATGACTGAGGATTCAGAATATGACCTGTTTACGAGTGATTGTCGTGGCACATTCTTGTTTGAGGAAGCGGCAACGGTGACATCAGACTGTCTATATCTATTTATTCAAACTAATACTGACCTTTGCACTCTGCCACCTTTTCCTTTGGGCTGTCCCTTCAGATGTCGCCACCTCTCCATCCTCTCCTCCTTCGACCCACAGAAGCCCTATTTCTACCAGTACCGCAAGAAGATAGGCACAGATGGCAGTTGTTGACCCGGGCCTCGACTGATCCGGTATGGAAGTCAGGTTTGATTTGAAGGTTTATTTGGAAGCTGTTTTATGTTGGATGTCCTTCCTGTGTAAGACATTACTGGGGCAAAATAAACAAGGCTATTTTCAAATTCCCCTTTAACTCATTGAGGAGTTTTGTCTTCAGTTGGAACAACACTAATGGTCAGACAGATTTCCCCGAAAGCTTGGAGATAAGAGGTATGTGGAGAGAAACTCTTAAGTATAGTGGCATTAAAACAGTGACCATAACCTTATTTGTCCTGCATTTTGTCTGATGGGTCAATCTTGAAAAAGGCACAAGTTTGAACCAGACAACTAAATATCCGTCAAAGAAACCCAAACAGTTGGATTAACGTCACAGGAGAAAAGTGAGGTAATCATTTGTCCTTGGTTCCTTTCGAAAAACAATTTTCAGTTGTGGGAAAGCAAACACCCCTTTCTGGAGGGAATTATCGGTTTTATGACCTGAGCGTCTTAATGAGCGAAGTCGTCGGTCCGCACTGAAAATACTTTCCGATCAAAGTGATCGATTGTAATTGCTGGCAATAATAAACCAGTCATTTCTTGATTACACAAACTAAGCTAGCCCTTTTTACTGTTCATTCTTGACATGGGAATAGAAGAGGTAGGAACCAGCATGGAGGACCACTGGCCTTCACAAAACTGCCGGAAAGGTTATTTGAAGTATTCTTAGTAACTGGCACAGATAGTAACGTCCAGCCCTCAGAACACAAATTATTAATCAGGTGTAATCTGACCCACTTGTTTGGCACTGCATATCAGTCCTGAGTGTAGGTGGAGTTTTTATTGTGTTATGGAGCTGTTGATAGATCCTTCTCCTCACAGGAATAAGGTCCCTGGTTGAATTCCCACAGGGGGCCTTTCCTGTGTGGGATCTCCGTGTTCTCGCTGTCTGCGTGGGTTCCTCCCACCCATAGCCAAAGAACGAGCTGGAGGTTCATTGCAGACTAACTCCATTGCATCCCTCATTACAGGATGGGTGGAAAATGCTCCATGAATATCTATACTCTTAGTTAATTCAAAACGGTGTGTAACTATTTTAACAGGTATGAAAGAATGTCAAGTAAAATGATAACACATTTGAATGTGTGTAACTGCTGGGGCAGGTGGAAAGACAGACAAAAAATACCAGACATGAAAGTGACAGGTAGACAGATGGAAAATAAAACAGGTTCCGTATTTAAAAAAAAACAACCAACCTTTTTAATTGATCGAGTTCAATCATGTGATTTCTCAACTCTGACCTCAGAACATTAATATTTGACAGATGTGGGATAAACTGAGCTGTCAAACCTCACTCACATCAGCTGTGCTCCTGTGCAGCATTCAGTCTATAAATGAGACTACTGTAGTTAGAAACTGAAGGTTTATGCTGTACTTATTAAACATCTATGACACGGCTACTGCACGGGTCCTGCTCTACGGTCCGTTCAGCTTTGGCTTGATGCAAGAGGTCCGGGCTGAGCTGGTGCGGTACCATCAGGCTGTGAGGATGGGTCTGAGACAGGAGAGGAGAAAGTTTGTCTCCAATGTGATGATGTGAGCGGAGATCGAACCGGCGGAAATACTCACACATTCCGTTGGGAGCTCCGGGCTGTCGAGGGGTCGCCGTCTGACTGTTTCCTCCGGCGGGAATCATCCGGTTTGGTACGGACGGGCCTGAACAAGGGGACATCACTGTCTTGAACAAATGTGACTGGCTGAATCACAGAATGCACTGAACTTACGACTAGGTGAATATCCAAGAAAGTACATTAGTCACCCTTTGCAGCACTCAGTGATTTTAACTCAAATATTTGAGAAAAGTCAAATCCAGTGGAGTTAAATTAGGCTGAGCTTCTCTACTGACAACAGCCAGATGTCTTTAAAAATATATTCAACAAAATGCCAAATTAGGAGAGCGCTACTGTTGAAAAGTGCTTTATACTCCACATTGTGGAGAGAGAACAGGATAGGCCTGCAGAAAACCTCCGATAGTTTGATTTTAGACCGTAGAGACACTTAACTCATTGGGTCTGAGATAGCATGCATCTTCTCACCATTCAGGGTGACCTAACTGAGCAAGTTCACCAGTCTGTCCGACTAGCCGAATGTTTTCTCAAGCCGTTTGGTCCATAAGACCACAAAACAAACTCACACAAGTCTCTCTGACTGGTTGGCGCTCAGGATGACTTAACGACAAAGCCGAGACACCAAAACACGAAGAGACCCTGGACATTTCAGCGTGAATCCCATCTATTGAGTTTTGACTTTCTGGCTGAGCTGCTATTCTGTGCCCTGAAGGTATTTGTGTCCAGACCTGAATGCTGAATTGTGTATCCAGACTGACCCTGCTGCTCCCTCTGCTGGCGAACCTTCATCTCTGCCTGCTTCAGCTGTTCCGTGTGGAAGGTCTGTCTCTCGGAAAGAAGCTGCTGCCGCTGCTGCTCTAACTGCAAGACACACAACATTCCTTCAGGATATCCTCGACGGCAGATCTTCATCATTTAGCTTCTACAGATGGACTTAAAGCAAACAGCGGAGCCGAGCCGAGTCTACTCACAGCCTCTTTCTCACGGTCCATGATGGTCTCCAGCTCTTCAAAGTGCCTCAGCTTGATCTCCAGCTTCTTCATCTGGGTCTCCACCAGTAAGGCCACCAGGGACTTGATCTTTCTCTCCTCCACTGCTGCTAAGTGCTGGGAATGGACGCAAGAAGTGAGAGAGTAGGAGTTCTGTAAACAACCAAGAACTGTTGGAGGAAATGAAAAATGTCAAAGATAACAAACAAGCACAACACAGGAGTAACTCCAGTACGGTTGGATTAAATGGCGATTATGCTTCCTGGAGATGCAGCGCCCCGTTGGCCATTTCAGATCACATAAGGAGTGCAATTGAATATATTTACATTTAGAACCATCCGTGTTTTGCAACCCACGTTCATGTCCTGTTTCCAGATTTTTTTTAAATAGACGCCACCCCCACATTTCTCTGATATTTTGAGAATGACATCGGTGTACGTGGGTGTGGACGACGCACGGCTATAACAGCTGACCTGGCAGCTAGGGAGCCAATGATAACAGCTAGTCTTAAATTAAATCCAACTCAGACGGGGGTATCATTCTGGAGGAGCGCCCCCCCCCCCGCTGTTTACGCTCACTCATTTATTCCTTCAGATGCAATGTTCTCCAAACATTTGCAAGCGCCAAGCCCAGAGGAAAGGGATCTCCTAAAATGGCACCCATCCTGGTTGCTAGGAGACGTCTGACCACTGAAAGGGCCTCGCATCACAATGAATACTTGTGTCTCTGATTGGTCCATTTTAAAGTCTGAGGGCGGGATTTACCTTGGCCTTTGTGGCGGCCGAGGCCAGAGCAGCCGCTGCTGCCGTGGCAACGCTGCCCTCCACCAGGTCCTGTTCCATCGTGCCCCTGCCTTCTTCGCCTTCCGCTTCCTGGTGCAAGCCGTCGTCCTCGTTGCCTCTTCCTGGACGGAACAAAGTATTTCTTTGCCTCAAACAGACTGAGGGCAAGGATGGCTGCCGCACATGGACACTCACCATCTCTGACTTCGAGGTTCTCCGCATTCTCTCTTTTGACTCGTTCACCCTCGTCGTTTGTCCCGCTGGGTTCCACCCGAACAGACACCTAAAACATGTCCGATCACACCCTGGGTAAGCAGGTAGTCAGGGGCAGGTAGAATGAACCTGGCGAACAGTTCTGTCGGCGAATCACCTGATGGGAGCTGGGATTTGTTTCTGTTTTTGCAGCATCCACCGAGTCTTCAAGACAGAGGAAAATGTGAAAGACGTGTTCTGCAGAGGAGACCACGGTCATCTGGAAGATGTGAATTTATTGAGGTCTCACCTGTCTTTTCAAGCAGGGCGGAGGGTTCAAAAATCTTATCTACTGATTCCTCTTGTACTCGAGAAAACTCCTCTGGACGCAAAACAGACAGTCACGACACGCATTTCCTTATTTGCACCTTTGGATTATATGTTTACAGTGTGATTAATTCTGCTTTTTCGTCCATATTAGATTTACACAACTCCCCCCTCACCCAGTGCAGCCTTTGCTGCGGCCGACGCTACCCGAGGATCCACCACTGATGCCAAGAAGGCCACGGTGCTCATCACGGGGTTCTCCGATTGGCTGAAAGGCACAGGCTGGTACGCCAGCGGGCCAAGGGAAGCCGACGAATCCTCCAAGTAGGGGTCTTCGATCGGCAGACGGAGGAAGTGAAGGATACATTCGTCCTGCGTCCTGGAGCCCACGTGCTCTGAGACCTTGTTCCAGTCATCTCTGTAAACCGCTAGGGCCTGATGGATGTCAGGTGAAGGTTTAGTTACATTTCGTACCGGCCATACCATGGCTACTTGTGAAGCTGAGCGGCCCAGACAATTCTTGTCTTACCTCCAACAACAGGAGCGTCTCCTGCTCAGTCCATTCCCTCCCAGCACTCGCTCCTTTAGTCTAAGACCAACAGCATTAGAAAACAATCACTACTTTTTCCAAACTCTGATACAATTACAGTGTCATATCTGCATGATTGCTGGCACCTTTGGGTGTTTCTTGGCGTAGATGTCTGTGCGTAACCCAAAATTTTGGCAGTCGGAGGGCTTCTCTCTGCCCTTATCTGGGAAATACAACATGTGCTGTGACGCCGACACCTGCAGCGGACACGCAGGACAGCGAGGTATGAGACAAAAACCTTCAACCAACTGTTGTGGTCTGCTGTGTGTGTGTGTGTGTGTGTGTGTGTGTGTGTGTGAGATACCTGCAGGGGCTTGTGTTGTAAGGGGGCCAGCCCTGTGGCTGTGTCAGCCAGAACATTGAAGTGAGGGGTGGGCGGGGGTCCCATGGGGAGAGGCCTGCTCTCTGCATCCACCTGGTAGTTAATCAAACCCCACTGCTCCAGAAATGCATGGACCCTGAACACAAACAACGGGCGTGTCTGCTGCGCTGCAGCTGGAAACTGCCCCCCGACCCCAGATGGAACCCATGAGATGCAGCAGGAGGTCCCACCTCATGACTGCACAGACGTCTCCTGTCAGGTTCCGTCTGCAGGATGTCGAGCTGAGGTACTCTTGAGGGTTGAGCCTGTACGTGTCGATCATGAAATTTCGGTAGGCCAGGTAGCTGTAAAGTTCAGGGCAGATTTCACTGTTAGGCAGGTTCTTGCTGGCTGAAAGTCTGGATGTTAGCAGAACTCACATCTCTGGAGACTTTGACTTGTTCTTTCCATTGAAGAACTCAGGGAGAGCACGCTTTTCTATTGAGTGGATGCTGACAGACACACAAAAACAAAACCAGTCATGTTTGCTGTTATTGAATGGACCATCAAATATGGATAGAACATTAATATCAGGGTTTTCAGAAAGACAGAAGTCCGATGAAAAGCACGAGTATCTTATTCCAAGCAAGCCAGATGCTCGTGGAAGACTTGTGTTCAGCGTTCGGCATCTGACTTGGCCTTCAGATGCACTTCTCACTATAAATTAATTTCACTGGATAATTTTATCACTACTTTTGGTCAGATTTTGGAGCATTTTCCCTTTAATCTGTCAAAGACCAATTACCAGTTTATTTTTGGTATTTCCCCCGCAAACTTCCAACAGAATCAAATGTTTGAAGAAAGAAAAACTTGCATATTGGCGAAGAAACGTCGGCGCACTGCATTCTCACCCGTTGTTGTTGAACCAAGACGTGTAGCTCGGTATGATGATGTGATGCGTTTGTTCTGTGATGTTGTCCTCTCCCTCCAGCAGCCGAGGGACGTCCCCCCGTCCGTCCTCGTCCTCCTGTTGCAGAGGACACAGTTACCATTTCTTCCCCCCTTTCCACAAGAAAATAATTTCATAACAGAAGATGTATGCATACCCTTCCAGGGAAATCCTCCTCCTGCTCGTCTGGAAGAGAAACAACAAGTGTGAAAAGTCAGAAGTGACAGAACACACACACACACACCAAACCCAAACAAACTTTAAAGGGAAGCAAACATTCCTCTTAGCCCCTGGATCTCAGTGGATTCAACTGTTTTCAGACATTAATAAAAGATGGGAAAGAGTAAAACTGACAGTTTGCTCTGAGGAGCATCTGCGACAGCCTCAATGACAAATGGTGGAAGTAGATTATGAACATCAAGACTCTCCCTTTCTGAAATTCTTTTTCACTCGTCAGCTGCTTAAACCATTAATCTAAGACATTAGAACGCCTGAATTGGTTGTTTTTCTCATTATCTGGGCCCTCAAGCAGCAGAGGGAGACCCTCACTAACACCGTGTAGAACTCAGAATGGATAGATTGGAGCGCAAAACCAAAGGCTACGAATTCTGGTTGGCCGAGGTCAGATGAATATTAGATTCAATTTGAAAAGTAAAGTGTGTGAGTTTACCAAGGTCAGCCATGGTCCCTCCTTTGACCGGGGTGTTCTCACTGTCCTTCTTCAGGTTGACTGGAACAAGAGACATCGTTCGACAACGTTTGGACCCTTTCCGGCGTTGCAAGAAACACCAGACATTTCTGTCATACATTACCATTCTTGGGTAAAATGACCTCCTCCATGTTGGGGACAGGAGTCGGGTCCTCCATGTCTATGGTCAGGTCCTCCTCTGGCTCCTCCTCTTGCTGTCCCCGTCGTCTCCTAGCCCACAGACAGGCCGTCACACGGTGAAGAGAACCCCCCCACCACCATAGAGCTGACCGAATCAAACTTACCCTTTTTTTCCCCTCTTCCTGCCATCAGAGGTCAGAGGAGACGGGGAGCGTTTCCTCTTTTTGAAGGGGGTGTTCTTTGAGTCCTGCAGCACAGGAGAGGGGCAGATGGAATAAGAACAATGTACATCTTACTCAAGGAATCGGAGAGAACCGTCGAGTCCTGAAGCGATGCGTCGATAAGACAGGATGCCAACAGACATTCCCGCAGTGAATTCTCAGTGCGGGCGCTCCTGTCAATCACGGGGATGCTTGTCTGACTGACTGCTCTTTACAGGTGTTCAATTCTTTCCTACAAAAACCAAAAAGTGCCCCTTTCTGTCGAAATCCGTGTTAGTGTGAAATCTACGAGCCTGCCTGTTTGTTCACAAGCAGTGCTGTGTTTGAACTCGAGCGTTGAAAGGATGTTTGCGACGTGGTCACGAGATGCCGCAGACGGTCTTGGAAGACGTTGGCGTTATTAACTCTGTCACTGATAAAAGCAGCGCTTGCCTTTGACTTACACCTATTCAAATATTGTACACCTTCACTGATTTGAATTTGCACACTAGGCTGACAAATGAACAGCGTCACTGGAATAATATACAGTCTTCTTTTTTTCCCCCTGTCAAGCTGAAAAATCATCTGATATTCAGAAGTGCAGGCGGCTCTTACACGTCCCCAGCACCTTGGAGCTTCTACACCAACAATGTATGAATAATGACAATAATGATTGAAAATGATCCATGAGCCCTTTGGCTCGTCCACAGGGCCTTGTGAAGATGGAGGGCAGAGTAGTGGTGAATTCGTGGTCATGAACACAGTCTCCCTCGCAAATCCCCCAACTCCCAACAGACCTTTTCATCTCGTAAGTGCACGCGCTGACGGTGGAGGACTGGTACGTTTCTTTCGTCCACACAGTAATCTTCCTCGTTCATCCACTCGTTGAAAACGTCCGTGTCCAGAACCCAGCCAGCATGGACCTGGAATGCACACCCACCAGATGACCGTGAGGTTTTTAGAGACCACTCGAAGTTCGGTGGAGAACGCACAAAACCAGCAGCCCAGGGGCGGCAGGAGGTGTCAGCTCACCCTCCAAGGTTTCTCTGGATGTGGGGCCTCCTCAACCTCTCCCTCCATTTCACTCGATGGCAACCAGCTGTCATAGCTGTTTGAAGTAGAAAGACAGGTCAGGTATTCATGTTGAGAGTGAGAGGGCGAATGTCCGTCCACGTGCCTGTGCCAGAGTACCTGTCGGGGTGCATGCCCCAGTGGACCAGGACGAGGCTCTGTTTTCGCATGACAGGACGCATCCACTCGTCTGAAAAAAGGAGGGATTAAATGACCCTGTCCATTCGTGTTGCGCTCATTTTACAGGCAGCCCGACTGACCTTCTTCTGGAGGAGAAAGAGGACAATACACGTGGTGAGTGGCGACGGCGTGGTCCTCGGTGACGGTCCCCTGCGGGATGGTACAAAAATGTATGACGGTTCAATTCATATTCAGTCAGGCCAGCTTCTAAATGAAAGCTATGTCATCACTAGCTTGACAGACAGCAGGCTTTCATTGTTGTCTCACTGAATCCTGTCTACTTATCCACCTCCTCTTCAAGGACTTCACCTGGTGCTTGGTGACGATCCCGGTAATTCTGTTCGCCAGCTCCTGGTCCAGTGTCGGGTCCAGGTACACCGCAGGCATTGACATACAGTTGTGCTGTTGACAAACACAACACATGCATAAGTTGATGACTGGGCTGCTCTTCGGCGGCACAGCTGATTCTCTGGGACTGCTGCTGGCGTCACCTGAATCAGTGCTCTTTCAATTGTTCCAAACATCTCAACATTCCTTTCAGTTCTGGATGGATTCTGCAGGTCAAACCTCCGCCTGTGAGCGCAGGGATGAAAACAAAACTCTAACCGACACGAAAGGGGAACCAAAACAGAGCTAGAGACTTAGCCAGGACAGACGCTCTGCTCCTCACCAGCCCTGCTCAGCCTTGAACTTGTAAGCACTTCCAAGGATGTGACAGAGTCCACCTCCAGGCCGCAGGTCCAGGAAACACTGAGTCTGCAGGGAAGTCATGGAGGACAGTATTTGGCATGTATGGAGTGACAATAGAGAATTGAGTATGTTGACATTTATTACTCTTTTCAGGTACTAATTTCATTCCCATTCTCTATCCACTATTACAGCGGTTCTCGGCTTTCCCTCATTGCATCACGAGTGCATTTTGATTTAGAATACAGATACATGTGAACCTGACCAGCATTAACGCTCAATTGATATCTTATAATTTATACATCTTAAGTATTTAAGTCAATACTTGAAAGCTTTTTATCCATACAATTCACGAAACTGACGTTACCGACCTTACGAGGCACACTCCTCATATTTTATACTAATTGTAAATATTTTCAAATAAGGTTTCAAACCATACAAGTTAGCAATTGCTTGCAAAAAGCAAAAGGTCAGTGACCTCTCTTTAAATCAGAAGAGTAGAATCTTACATGGAATAAAGACAAAGTGACTCACTGGCAGTTTGGTTCGGGCCGGACTGGTGGCTTGCCTGCCAAAGGCGTCCTCCTGGAACTGGAGGAGCTGCAAGGTGACTGCAGACAGGACCTGACATGATGGGGCGTCCACCAGTACGTGCTGAACACGAACACACACACACACACACACACACTCTGTTACCTGCCCAGTCACTACAGTTAAGACAGTCATCTCAACATTTGACTCCGGTGTGATTGACAGGAGGTCCACCTACACCGACACCACATCTTCTGACAGTGGCTCCCAGTGGCCGTGGCCCGCCTCGCTTTCTCCGCAGTGCATAAATACCGCCGGTCCGAGGCGAGCGACGGCCAACGGGAGATGTTTGTTTACTCTACGAGCCGCCACAGCTGCAGGAAGGGGGAGGCTAGCTGTGGCGGCTAGCTACAGCTAGCTACCGTAGAGCTAGCTACCTTTTTGTGGTGCTTCCCGATCCACTGGCGCACCGCCTCCAGCTGTGCTAAAGTATCGGGACTCTCCCAGAACCGGGCCGATGGACCGCTGTCCTTTCTCCGGTGCGAGGCGGCCCCGGGGCTGGTTAGGCTGGTCCCGGGAAGCTCGAGGTTCGTTCCCCCGGGCATCGCGGCCATAATAAACCGAAACAACCCCCCCCAAAACCTGGAGAACAAAACTGGCTAGCGCGCCCGCTAGCTTTGAGTTCTCAGAATCTCTCGCGAGATACAACGCGATTACCGCAGCCCAACACGGGAAGTTTGACATGTTTACGGTGTAAGTGCCATGCGTTTTTTTACCCGAGGCTTTTCGGTGTCGTGGTCTGCTGGATTTTGTACAATTGTATTAATATTAAGTAAACCGCAAAAGAAAACTGTACAATCGAAATAGATGCGGGGATTTTAATTTACCTCGAAGTATGAGAAAATGGCCGCACTAGACATCAACAGAGGAACGGTGGCCCTGGTTAGTAACGAATAGTTGTAAGTACCTGCTCACCATTCAGTTACATGAATTTAACTAACACGGCCAGATAACCAAGTAAGTTGGTTTTGTTGTGCCGCTGTGGGTGCAGATTCCCAGACAGCTTGAGATGGACCTCCATCGGGCCACCGCCCGACCTCCAGTGTCCATTTGACTTTCGCCTCACCAAAACGTTGCTCCTGTCCTGCAGGGGCCCTGAGATCCCATGGGTGTCCGGGGTCTGACCACCTATGTGGAGGGAAACAGACACTTCCTCCGGGATGTGAAGTTCAGGGACAGCCGACTGGTGATAGACGGCAGCTGCCTTTTCTTCCGCCTGTACTTCAGCCAAGGCTTGGACCAGCAGCGTGGCGGGGAGTACGAGGCGTTTGCGTCCCTTCTCATCACCTTCTTGTCTGCCCTTGCGGCCTGCAACATCCAGCCTTATGTGGTTTTAGACGGAGGTGAGGACGCCTAAGAATGAATTCAAGTCCGCTCGCTGACCTTTGTCAGACATCGTCCGCCTCTTGAGCGTTTATCAAGATGTCATTAGCTTTTCCGTATCAACCCTGAGTTCCCTTAATCAGATGTTTAACAGGGAAAAGGAAGTCCCAAGCTTGCTGGCAGCTGGATGATCTCCTTTTTTTTGTCTTTAACCAAGGGGTGGACCCCAGTGACAAGAAGTTTAACACTTTGCGGCAACGTCTGCAGTCGTCGATAACAGAAGCGGACAAACTCTCTCGAGGCAACAATGGCTCTACTCTCCCGATCCTCGCGAGAGACGTCTTCATCCAGGTCCTCCTCCAGAGGGGGGTTCCTCTGGTGCAGTGTCCAGCCGAGGCGGACTGGGAGATCGCATGTTTGGCTCACCAGTGGAACTGCCCCGTCCTGACCAGCGACAGCGACTTTTATATCTTTGACCTGCCAGGTGTGGGCGGTAACCAGAGCATCCTCTCAGACGGCGATATCATCTCACATGATTTTGAAGTTTTACTTCTTTTTTTTTTTTTTTTTTTTCCCCTTTTCAATGTGTTTATCCTAGGTGGTTATCTGCCCGTCAATTTTTTCAACTGGACCAATCTGAGCGGCAGAGCCTCCCAGCAGTACATCTCCGCTCGCTGCTACACCACAACGTCTCTGTGCCGCTTTTTCGGGGGCTTGAACTGCGACTTACTCCCTCTCGGTGCTGTTCTGCTCGGTAATGACTACGGCGCGCCGAGAGAAACCGAAACCCTTCTTTCCCTGTTAGATGTGAGTGGGTTAGGGAGAGGCGGTGGCCGGGCCAAAAGCAGAGCGCCTGCTTCCCGCATCGAGGGCCTGCTTCATTGGCTGTCCTCTTTCTCTAGTTCAGCGGAGGCCCTCGCAGAAGTGAGCAGGCTAATGGGGGAAGGCAGTAGAGGCAAGAAAGGACGGCTGAGCTCGCAGCTGTGGGCAGGTATGCAGGAGTACCATATCACCCCACAGAGCTCCCTGGCCCTCTGGTTCTCCGGAGGTAAGGACATTCCAAGAGACTCCTTTCTGCTCCGACATCTACCCGAGTGTTTGTCGCTGGCTGCGGCGCAAGGGCTTGTGGCTCCCTTTGTACTGGATGCTTTGGTGATGCGCAGGGTTTTACTCATCCAACAGGTAGAGAACAGCAAGCTACCCAGCAGCCACTGTAGCGCGAAAGCTATTCGGCAGGTTATTTATGGGATATTGCTGCAGAAAGACAGCACTGACATGTCCGAAGGGAGGGGTGGAAGGGGCCGGAATGCCGTCCAGCAGAGCAAAAGGCGAGGTGGAGGGGAACGGGGCCGTGGGTGTGGAGGTGTTTTATCCCCACATCAACACATCGATGTAGGACTTAGCAGTGAACAAGCAGCAGCGCAGACGCCAGGCCCTAGCAGCCCCCTACGAGTGGAGGAGTTGAATCGGCTCGATCTCAACGTGACGAGAAACCAAGTGGAGCCCCAATCGCCTCGACCCCACCTTTGTCTGGATACTCTTGGCCAGGTGCACACCGTCATCACGACTATACCGGATTTTCAGAGTTCAGTCATTAAAAGATAACGTTCAGTGTCACTACGTTCCAACAACCCACCTTGATATCACCCAGGCTCCCGTGGCGGATCGTCTGGGTGTCCTGTCAGGGGTCCTAGGGGTGAAGGAGTCTGCCGTGAGTCCTGTTCCACCCCACTGGAGATTGGCTGTCATGGTGACAACCTTCTGGCTGCGGGAGGCCCGGCCCAAGCCCTCAGAGCACCAGGTCCAAGCCCTGGTTCTGGGCATGGTCTACGGAGAGCTGTCCTGGTGCAACCAGCACGGAGCCACCGCCCGCCAGCATTTCGGTCAGCATCTTTCATTCTGTTCCGCTCTTTGCGGCGAGAATCCCTGAATAACGTCGCTGACCCCTGGTTTACCTGGCCCCCAGAGAGGCAAACGCTAGCGGGGCTGGATCGTCTCCGAGTGAGAGCCGGGGAGAGGAGAGGCCTGGACATGGCGGCGGCTCACAGCTTCAGTCAGTGGCAAGCCTGCTTCTGGAGCAGCCTGTGTCTGAATCAGCTGCTGCTTCGCCCAGCGCCTGAACCCCGCCTGCCTTAGTAAGTAACACATGGAGCAACGCAGCCAACCAGTATTTTTCAGCTGTTTATTTATGCAATTTTAAAAGGAGGAAAAAAAAAACCCCAAAACATTCAGTGCTCTGCCGATTAGAGGACGGCACCTTCATATCAGTGCCTTTGTTTGAAGAGCTTCACTGCGTACACAGACACGTCATTTGTTTACATTTATTAAAAAAGGGAAACACTTGGCTGTGCTCTCCCTCAAGAATCATCACGACAATTTAAATCAACACGCACAACTTTCCTCTGGAGATCTCTCAGCTGTCGTCGTGCACCTTAAACGAAACTCTAATACCATAATGACTAAACCTTTCAATAAGATCTGTAATAATTGACTGGTCGAGCGAAAAGCCGGCCTCGATGTTCGCCATTCTTGACCAGTCTTTGTGGAATACTTCAATAAAACGAATGACCTGACGGTTTTTGTTTGTGTGGCTGAAGAAAGCCACAAGGTTGCTGTTTAGCATTATCATGTTGTTGAGTATCTGCTCAACTTTAGTTAAAACCCTACGTGAATCCTCGGGTTTCCCTCTTGTGCATCCTTGGTCCTGCAGCACCTTCAGTGGAACCTTGGTCCACGGCCTCCTCAAATGTCTGAAAGCGGGCCAAGCTGCAGAGTCCATGCTGTCCGGGGGTGACAGCTTCTCCAAACATCTCTACAGCGTCCTCCTGGACACCGTGAAGAGCTGCAGCTCCGGACGTCGGGAATCTTCGTCAGCAGAGGGGAAGCGGTGGCGAGGTAAAGGACAGGGAAGGAGGGGAAGAGGGAGAAGAGTAGGGGGAGAGAGGAGAGGGACCGAGGAGGTAAACAACAGATTTGCTCTTCTTATGAAAGAGGATGAGGCGACTTAACTCGAGTAAAATTGCCATGGATTTTCAGGGATGCTGAGTGAAGACCGGCTCCATCTCTGCCTTAATGACCATATTGCACTATCATAGGACAAACTGCTTATTGTGCTGTTGTTGCTGCCGTCAGTCAGATCCCGCAGCCTCCCTGCAATCATTCTCGCACGGCTTTGCCACGTTTTAACAATTAACAGAAACGGCAGCTACTGTCATCCTCATTCATCACTTGTACTTCATGTCAGATGCTTTGTTACCCACTATTTACAGCGCTGTCAGTTACACTCGGCTTATAGAAAAATATATCCATTAAACTCAGGCCGTAGTTTCAGTGATCACTAGTGAGGATTTAACGGCGCCCGCACGAGACAGCGCCGGTCATCCTTCACGCTGCATCGGCATGAAATCAACGTGTGTTGGTGTTAAACATATATAACCGCAAGACGCATACAAAGCAGTAACTTTTCTTAAAATAACACAATAAAAGCAAGGTGGGAAACCTTTTCCGTGTCCTTCTCTTTTGTCTTCGGGGTATCCTATGAGGACGATGATGTGGAGGCGCAGGAGGGGGAAACCGACACGCCGTGCGTCTGAGAGTTGATGAGGTCCATGTCCTCGTCTTCGTTGACTCCACAGGTGTCCACCACGCAGATCAGACCGCTGATGACAGGAAACGCTCGCACCTTGCTGCTCACCCACCTGAGCACACAGAGCCAAAGCCGCGCACGCCTGAGCCCGGGTTTCGGACAACGCGCCGTACGTCTTAGCAGACACAATCAAGCGTATGATGATTTCCCACTGAAGGCCCTGTCTAATGTCGCATCGACATCTGAGCGATTCGGCGGCTGTGCAAACCTGTCAGTGTCTGTGTGGTACTCCAGGACGTGTCCCAGTCGGCCCACCCCTTGGAACCCTGCCAGCACGTAGATGACGTCAGTGACGGCTGCGCATTTCACGGTCACTCCCCGCCATGGCATCGGCGAGGCCGCGCGCCACTCGTTGTTGGCTATGTCGTAGTACTCCACCGAGTCCAGCCCGCCTGGGGAAACACATGGGACGGCTTTTTGTTTCGCGGATGTACTACTCATACCGGTCGCTTTTACTCTGACGTGCGGTTGTACATTTACCCATTGTCCCCTGCCCCCCGACGGCGTAGATCCTGTTGTTGACCACCACCAGGCCGTGGTTCTTCCTGGCCTCTCTCATCCCGCAAAGCTCCCTCCATCTGACGACAGGAAGGCAGAGACGGGCAGCAGGGTGAGAAGCTGAGAAGCCACTCGCATTTGAAACATCCGATTCGATTTTGTGCTGATTGCTACTGCGCTTGAACGTTATCGACCAATAACCACGCCGGCTGGGCATATCGGTTAATCTGACTCAAAGGAAACAAATGCGAGGTAGGAGAGGGGGAAAAAAAGTTCAAGTTTAGCTTCTCCTTCGATCAAACCGTTGGCCCGGGTTGGATGAGCTCAAAAACCTGGGTGTAAAACTCAGCCGCTTCTAGATAAGAACAGTAATCAGTCATCCTCCATCCGTCTGAGGTGATCGCACCTCGAAGGTCAACGTCTATTCTAAATCCTCTCTCTCGGTCGGACCCCTGGTGACGGAGATATTCACGCCAGCGTCGTCCCAGCCAGTGACTCACTGCTGCGTGTTGGGGTCGTACACCTCGCAGTTGTTGAGGACGCGGCCCGAGACGTTGTTACCGACGGTTCCGCCGCACACGTAGATGAGCCCTTTGGCCTCCACCGAGCCGTGGCTGCAGCGCGCCAACAGCATGCTGGTCTTCACCTGCCAGGACTCGGTCCTGGTGTCGTAGCACTCGAACAGGTCGAGGGCCGAGCTCCCTGCGGACGATCGTACCATCAGTTATCCCCTCATTTTCCCTCCTGAAAACGACATTCCGACAACATCAAGTCCCTCGGAGACGTGACCGCTCGTCCTCACCCACTTCCGACCCTCCCGATGTGTAGATCTTGCCTTGGTAAGCGCAGGCGGCCAGGCTGTCCCGGGGTGTGGGCGGACCCAGCTTGGAGTACCAGCTGTCCTTCAGGACGTTGTAGCAGTCCATGCGCTTGATCGGGAAGAGCTGGGAGCCGCCCAGGATGTAGACGACATTGTCCCAGAAGACAGCCGTGGCGTCCCGACGCTTCTCAAAGGGGCAGCGGATATCTGTCCAGCTGGAGTCCTGCACAGAAACAGATGTTCTCCTGCGCTACATCGGTTTCGACAACAGCCGGCAGAAAGCCAACCGAGTCCAGCTCGCGTTGGACAAGACGCCCGTCAGCAGAGCCGCTACCTTTGGGTTGAAGTAGCGACAGGAGTGAAGCTGGGAGCCTCCGAACAAAGCGATCCTGTAATCGTGCTTCTTGCGTCGGGGTCGGCTGCTCTCCCCGAGGTCCTCCCGGTCCTCCAGGGACAGCAGGTGATAGCGCATCCCACCTGGGACGGACAGACAGACCTCTCTTGTGAACACGCAGAAGGTCCTCGGACCTTTGAACTCATTTCCAAGGACATTTCACACTTTTGCCAACAGTCTAGTTGTTTGGCTCTTCCTAGTTCTCTGGCAAACATCTTTCATTCTTTCACAGCTGCCCATCTCTACTTATTTGGTAGCGTCTTTCCCTCAGCTCATGTCTCGCTAACTGTCAGCCATTAAACGCCTGTTTGAGGTGAGGAGGAAGCGCCTTCACCATGCACGTCCCACGGATATACTGAAGAAACACACGTCAGCGGTTATTGTCACACACTTCGTGTCTGGAGATCTGTGTGTCTTCACGTGGTGTATTTACAGCACATACCGATGACCATCTTGAGACACTGTGGGTTGTCCTGGATGAGGGGCTCGGCCTGCACCGTCTTGGACAAGAAGGTTTTGGAGACGAGGGGGAAGCGAACGCACCCCAGCACTTCCACCATGTGCTGCTGTCTGTTGCACACGTCGTACTTGAGCCAGCACATTGCTGCGTCATAGATCTGCATGGAGATCCAACAAAGACAATACATGAACCTGACAATGTCCACCTAAGTGATGCTCCTGACCGGCTAAACTCGCCGCTCTCGGGAGAACGTCTGACTCCGGTTGACCCATTAGTTTATTTTTATCTGTCCGAGCAGGCTCCCCATGACCAGTGCTGCTTTGCTTCATCATCACCGGGGGGGAAAATTAGTGCAACGTCTCTTTGATCCAAATGTTTTTAATTGTTCGCGAAGACTAACTGCTCTCCTCCGAGTTCACCGACAGGAGGAGGTGAGGACTACCGGGGCAGACCTCTGCCGAGAAGTGCTGTGATCCCCCCCCCCCACGAAAATCACCAGGAGATTTCAAAATTGGCGTCGGCGGAGGCCTCTCGAGCTCCCGGGACCAAGCGTAATTCAACGACCTTTAAGGCCGCTTTCGGCTCTAGCGAAAGGCTAAAATTGCGTGTGAAATACGGTTCAACCGAACTGACGGGCATCAGACACAGTTCGATCATCTTAATATGAAAGCTGACGTCGGCGCTCGGCAGACTGCGGCTCCTGAGGACAATGGAGCGGCACACAGCAGACCACGGGGAATAGCCGGCAAGAGGAAGCGATGGAAACAAAAGAGGGGAAAGCAGGCGTGAGCGCTGGCCCAGCTAAAGGCTAGCAGGACGCCCATTCCATCTCTCTCTCTCAGGCTAAAGTCCGTTCACAGGATAACAAAGTGGACTTGTTACGTCTGAGGCTGAACGTTTCTTCCTCCCGGAAACCTGACTCAACAAAAACATGCCGGACTCAGCCTTCCAGATCAACGGCCTACGACTAACCGGAGCCGACTGCGACCAGCGGGCGGGTAAGAATAGAAAAGAACATTCCTTTATTCGTCCCACAGTTAGGAAATTTCAACCACTCACAGTGGAAAGTGGACAGTGCGAGGAAGGTTATCAAAAATAGAAAATTAAGAATAAACAATAAACAGTGTGAGCAATATATATATATATGCAGGTCGGGCTTCTATTAACAAATTGCACCAAAAAATGACAAAATATAAAGAGTATGTACAGCATAAACGGGCAAAATTGCAACTATCAGCGAACGACAGCAGTATAGCAGCGCAGTGGTTACCGAGTGAGTGAATGAATGGACCCTTGAGCAGATGAAAGAAAGAGTGGATGAATGAATGAAAAAGAAGTCTATTGAGAGCTGAGCTGAGTCTTAAACAGTCGAACAGCAGCTGGCAGGAAGGACCTGTGGAATCTCTCCTTCACACAATTAGGGTGAAGGAGTCTGTCGCTGAAGGAGGAGGACTCTGTAAGTACGTGAATGGAAACTGGTGTAAAAACTGCAAACTGGTAAAAACTCTGCTCTGAGGCGATGGAACTCATGACCGAAGTGTCTTACTTTCTGCCGCAAGAGTTTTCTGTGGCGTTTGTCACCATTGTTTACGTCCCGCCGGGAGCTAACGTTATGAAGCAACGAAGGAGCTACATGACACCATCAGGCTTTTTACACAGTTGCGGGGGACTTACATCCAACTGACGGATACGCTGCCCAGTTTTTACCAGCACATCGACTTTCCCACACGAGGAGGCAACACTCAGGACTGTGTGCACAGTAACATTCGCGGCGCGTACAGAGCTAATCTTGGCCTCTCCGACTACGTTTCCGCCCCCTGCTGAGGAGGGTCAGGCCAACAAAGAAGACCCAGAGGTCCAGCCTGCCGGCCAGTTGCTCTAACCCCGATAGTCATGGCGTGCTTCGAGAGGCTGGTCATGACCCACATCAAGGACTCCGTCGATGTCTCTGTGGATCCTCACCAATGTGCCGACAGGAAAAATGGTTCTGCTGAGGACGCCGTCGCATCTGGTCCACACAGCCCGCACCCAGCTGGACAGCAGGAACTCCTACGTCCGTCCGCTCTTCCTGGATTTCTCCTCAGCCTTCAACACCATCATCCCACAGACTCTGGTGCAGAAGCTCTCCTCTCTTGGACTGAGCCCCACGCTGGGGAGCTGGGTCCTGGACTTCCTGACCAGCAGACCACAAACCGTCAGGATCCGCAACACCATTTTCCTCCTCCATCACCGGCTCGCCCAGCAAGACCCCCGAGCTGTCATATCGTGAAGTTCGCGGACGACACGGCAGTCGTGGGACGCATCGCGAACGACGACGAGTCCAACTACAGGGAGGAGGTCGAACACCTGGTGCAGAGAGAACAACCTCTGCATCTCCCAGGCCGGTCAGGAAGGCCCACCAGTGCCTCTACTTCCTCGGAGAGAGCTGGACTCGGTCCTGAGGAGCTTCTACCTATGTGTGGTGGAGAGCATCCTCTGCTACTGCATCCCGGTGTGGCACGGCGGCTGCCGATAATAATACAAACTCCCTCCTTGCTGTAAATGTAGTGCTAACAGGGCTCACCTCAGCCTTTGCTAAATTGTCGCTCTTCCTTTTTCAGAAGTTTACATTTGCTCTTCGTTTCGGTTTCGTTGCTCTTCTACGTCTTAAAACCGGACCCGGGTACTAATTTTGTGCCACGAACTCAGGTGCGCTGGTGCGACAATAAACGTTCCTTGAATCCTCGAGAGCCGATAAACATTCCCAATTGGAGTCGACCCAGAAGAAGGGCCGAGCGGCAGGCAGGCCGGCGAGACCTTCCCTGGTTTGATGTCAGGAAGTCCGCGAGGGCTGCTGCACCACTCGGCGGTGGTGGAGAAGGAGATCCACCCGAGGCTCTCCAGCCATACGTCTGCTCGGTGAAGTGACTGCATCACAGGCACGTACCTGGGCCTCTGCTCGGACCGTGAGTTTGTCCTGGTGCAGGAGCCGTGTGAGCTGGGAGACGTCCAGCTGAAGGAACTCGTCCAGCTTGTAGACCTCGGTGAAGTGGAGATGGACAAAGTCCTCGGAGGCGGCCTTCAGCTCAGGGCAGTCCATGCACTCCGCCAGGGACGAGATGCCTGCAGGAGGACAGAGCGTCAGCTTAAGACCGCATGATCCTGCATCTACCGCCGCTGGTGGATCTAACAGAGGTTCAGAGCGGCTGCGTTTCTGTCTCACCCAGGCAGTTTGTGGCATCGATCTGTCCTTTGAGGAACTCCACACACATTTTCTTCACTGGCTCGATCTGGTACTGGTTGGCTGCATCCAGCAGCGACTGGACGTTACTGCTGTTCACCGAAATCCTGACACACACACACACACACACACACACACACACTTTTAATGTTAATTCTCAGGTTCCTCTGGTGCTGTAAAACCAGAAAGGAAACAAAAAGGTCCTGGATGTCACACATGACACGGGAGTGTCAAACGTCCTTCATGTCTGTGTTAACAACCTGGACCTTCAGAGCCCATCCTGGTTCTTGGAGGACAGACAGAGGTGCGGTCCTCCTCACCGGGCCGTGTAGATGAATTCAATCAGCAGCTCAATGATCTCTGGCTCGGCGCTCCGGAGCTCTACCTCATGGGACATGGACTCCATCATGCTGGCTGGAAAGGAAACATCGGAGTGTCGGTGAGTCATCTCACAGGTCAGGGTTTGTTTCTGTCACAACCACGGGGAGGAGATGACCTTCGGGGCTGGCTCATGTCTGTTCAGAGAACATCCCACTGTCCGGGGGTTCAACGCTACCCGTTATTCAAAAAGAATTTGAAATGTGTTTGGCAATTACTTCTCCAAACATTGGATTCCAGATCTTCCAGAACAGCTGGAGTCACTCATCCTAGTGTTTGGTTTCTCCAAAACTCCTCCGGGGACTGAACTTTGGCCTTTAAACAAATGCCCAGTAACAACGGGACAGTCAGTACTGGTCCTCACCCGGCTGGAGACCCGGGTCCTCCTGCACTTACTGGTGAACATGAGGCTGAAGAAGTGGCTGGCGGCCGCCAGAACCACTCTGTGGGCCGGAAAGTGCTTGCCCTGGACCACCAGGATCACGTCACACAGGGTGCCCTGCAGAAAATACATCTTACACACACACACACACACACACACACACACAGGACCACTGCGTGGGCAAGTTTTCCCCCTAGACCACAGGGTTCCATGCAGAAAACACACACACACACACACACAGCCATGAATATGCTGCAATTATACAACCCTGGAGTGGATAAACAGGGACAACTCCAGGAGGTCTGA
>CAAKHD010009515.1:63327-73964 GCA_901007705.1 Fistularia tabacaria | reverse complement strand
ATGAGGGGCGGGCTCACCCGGGGCTGCGGGGCCTCTCCGGGGCGAGATAAAAGTGTGTGTGTGTATGTGTGTGTGTGTGTGTGTGTTTGTGTGTGTGTGTGTGTGTGTGTGTGTGTGTGTGTGTGTCCGTTAATTGTTTTTAATCAACTTGGGGGAATTTGGGGGAAAAAAAATGTCCCCGCCGGTGTTCGGTCGGTCGTCCTCCTCCTCCAGCGCCCGACGCCGACGAAACCAAAACACGGCCCGGATGTCGACCCCCGCCGGAGGAAGGGGGCGGCTTTGCGTCCCCGACGGCTGACACAACACAGCTGCCGGGTCCCGGGGCCCCTCCGGCCCTCCGGCCCCCTCCGGCCCCCTCCGGCCCCCTCCGGCCCCCCCGCCACCGAAGCAGCGACGGCCCCCGGAAAGGTCTCAGGCCGCCGGCCGGACGCCGTCGGGGCCGCCGGCGATGTTTTTGTTCCGCTTCTGTCGGACGCGACTCCATCTTCTCTGGGTCATGTTTTTTACTATATGGAACATACACACTCACACACACCTTTGTCTGTGTGTGTGTGTGTGTGTGTGTGTGTGTGTGTGTGTGTGTGTGTGTGTGTGTGTGTGTGTGTGAGACAATGAATCACATCCATCTGTGGGTTTTATGCATTTTATTAGATTTTTTTCCCTTTTTTTTAACAAGACTGACAGCTATTTTCTGTCTTTTTTGAGTTTTAACTGAAAAATACAATAAAATACAGGAAAATTAGATGAAATTTAAATTAAATTAAATTAAATTAAATTAAATTAAATTTAATTTAAAAATGTGAGGTGTGAGTGAGAGGGTGAATTGTTGCATGTCTAAATGACATGATGAGGTGTTTGTGTTGCGTTCATGGACAGTTGATGTTTTATGGTGGGATTTGTTCCTCGAGGATTAGTGAGGGGTTCTAGGTGCCCCCCCAGCACACACACACTCTGGTCTGTAATTGTGTGTGTGTGTGTGTGTGTGTGTGTGTGTGTGTGTATGTGTGTGTGTGTGTGTGTGTGTGTGCGTGCATGTGTGTAAGAGGGACCATGAATTACATCCATCTGTGGTTTGATGAATTTTATCAGATCCCCCCCCCTTTTTTTTTTTTAAATAAGAATTACATCTATTTTCTGTAATTTTTGAATTATTGTGAAAATTAAAATAAAATATAGCAAAATTAGATTACATTAAATTAAATTAAATTTTAAAAAAATATGAGATGAGAGTGAGGGTGAACGGTTGTATGTCCGTTCTTGGTGCGTTCCTGCAGGGTTCAAAGGTCACTCACGGGGCAGTTTTGGGGCGTTGGTTCGCTCAACATTCGTGGATCCTTCGTCGTGCGTTCATCGGGCGTTCGTTGAACATTCGTGGTGCGTTTCGTGGAGCCTTCACGGGGCGCTGGTGATGCAGTTGCGTTTTCTCGAGCATTTGTTGTCACTCATGTCACCATCCCTTCAAGGCTTAGATGATGAAAATACTTTCTACTTTTAGGTCAGAAAAGTACTTGATTACTGACGACAGTGAATGTATTTGGTTATATTTGGTACTGAAGTACCAGTACCAATAAAAAATACCTCGATAACATTAACGTTTGCGTAAAATAAACCGTATTTGACAGTTCTTGTTTTTCCGTGTGTCACGTCTGTTTTCTGATGTGTGTGTGTGTGTGTGTGTGTGAGAAAGACAGAGTAACAGTGAATCACATCCATATGTGGGTCGATGCATTTTATTCTTTTTTTTTTCATTTTTTTTCCCTTTAATTTCTTTCTTTATTTATCGCTTTATGTATTTATTTATTCATTTATTTATTTGTTTGTTTTGTTTGTTTATTTATTGATTTATTAATATTACTTCTAAATTAAGAATTTCATCTATTTTCATTTTGGAATTTTAGGGAAAAACAAATACAACCAAAATAAATTAAATTAAGTTAAAAAATATGAGGTGTGAGTGAGAGGGCGAATGGTTGGATGTCTGGACTTCGTGGTGAGGTGTTCGTGTTGCGTTCATGGACTGTTGGTGAATTAGTGTCACCGTATGTTCGTTCATTGACAATTTGTGAAGAGTTTTTGGTGACCCTCACCGGGCACACACACACTCACACACACAAGTCTGTGTGTGTGAGTATGTGTGTGTGTGTGTGAGAAAGACAATGAATCAATCCATTTGTGGGTCGTTGCATTTTATAAAAATAATTTTCCCTTGTTTTTCGTTTTTTTTATTATTTTTTTGGGTCTAAAATAGGAATGACATGCATTTTCCTTTTTTCGTTTTAGGGAAAAATTCAACTAAATTAAATTAAATTAAAAAAACTGTGAGGTGTGAGTGAGAGGGTGAATGTTTGCATGCCTGCTACTTTCTACCATAAAAGTACTTTGCTTGGTTATATTTGGTATCGAAGTACCAGTTCCAATAAAAATACCTCGCTAACATCGAAGTTTCTTTCAATCAAACTTATTTTTCCGCCTGTCACGTCCGTTTCCTGTTTTCCTCCCTGATTGAAAATGAATAAAATAAACTTACGCTAATGCTAATCGCTACCGTCAGATCTTTAATTAAGGCTTTTAGGCGCAGGAGTCGCGCCGGCGTCCTGAGCGCGGCTCCCGCCTCCCATCCGCACATCTTAATTAAATTAATCAAGACGTGATTATTTTCCCCGCCGACGTCGGCGGGAGGGTTTTTAATCCCGGCGCCGGACGCGCCTCCGATCCGGGTACTTTTGCATGGCTCTGTTTGGGACCGGCGGAGGCCACTTGCAGGGTGGATCGATTAATCAATAATTAATAATATGATTAAACAACGGCCGACTGCATCCTTAAATATATTTATTGACGCGGAGGTCTCGGCTACAAACCTCCCCTCCACTCAGCCCCAACACATATTCACAGATAGCAGGGAATTTTAATCGCTTAGCGTGGGTCCATTACTTCATTGGTACTATAAACAATACATGGAATCTATGCCATATACTTATAAAATGCAGTACTTAAAGTAAATGAGCTTTGCAGGGTTTAAAACGCGGAGCCTAAACGTTGCCCGATTTAGCTTTTGTTTGATTTAAACCGTCTCAAAATGGCATCATACGTTTGGATCATGAATGCTAATGCTAATGCTAGCATGACATAGAAGATGAAGCTGGATTCCAGTCCTTTAGTTTGGATATGTGACACAAGATTTCCTCAGAGGAGTCAGTGTCTGCACTGGTCAATGCTTGTTTTGAGCAATGGGCGTGGCTAGTTGGGGACAGTAGGAGTGGCTAGTTGGAGACAGTCTCTTGGCTAGCTGGGGACAGTAAGCATTGCTAGTTGGGGACAGTTGGCGTGGCTAGTTCAGGACAGTAAGCATGGCTAGTTTGGGACTGTAAGTGTGGCTAGTTGGGGACAGTAGGAGTAGCTAGTTTAAGACAGTAAGCTGACTGGTTGGGGACTGTTAGCGTGGCTAGTTTGCGACTGTGGGCGTGGCTAGTTGAGCTGAGGAGACGCAGGAAGCAGTGAAAAGTAGGGTCAGGTAGGGGGTGCTAGCAGACGTGGTGAGTGTGGAACAATGGGCATGCCTAGATGCTAGTTTCGAACAATGGACATGGCTAGTTTGGGACCGTAAGCATTGCCAGTTGGGGTGAGTAGGCGGTGGTAGTAGGGGACAGTAGCCGTGGGAATTAAGGACGAGTGAACATGGTGAGCATGAGACAGTGGGTGTGGCTAGTTGTGGATGCTTGGTGTGACTAGCTCTAGCTAGAGGACCTAGCGAGTTTAGTACAGTTGATATGGGCAGTTTTGGGCTTTGGGGGTCGCTCATTGGAGATGGTGGGCGTGGCTAGTTTTGGTGAAGAACCGTAGGTAGCAAAGTAGGCGTGGCTAGTGGGGGCTAGCAGACACGGTGAGTGTGGAACAATGAGCGGTGCTAGTTGAGAGGCTTGGGTGTTGCTAGTTGTGGACGCTTGGTGTATCTAGCTCTAGTGGACGGTAAGCATAGCTAATTGGGGACAGTGGGTTCGGATAGCAGTGGACACTGGGTTTTGAACATCCGTGGTGCGATTCCTGGAGCGCTCAAGGGGCATTTGTGATGCGTCAGGGACAGTAGATGTGGCTAGTAGGAGACAGAAGGCATGGGTATCAGGGGCTAGCGGATATGGTGAGTAAGGGCACCGGGTTGACTACTTGCGGACATTGAATGTGGCTAGTTGGGAGCCTTGGGTGCTGGCTGTGGACGCTGGCTGTGTCTAGCTCTAGCTATAGGGCATGGGTAGTTTGGGAGAGTTGATATGGGTAGCTGTCGACAGTAGGCCTGGCTAGTTGGGGACATTGAGTGTGGCTAGCTATAAAGAGAGGGTGGAGCTAGCTTGGGACAAGTGACATGAGTAGTTGTGGACATTGTGTGTTGCTGGTTGTGGACAGTAGACGTGGCTAGTTGTAGACAGTGGATGTGGCTAGTTGGAGACGCTAGGCATGGGTAGTTGGGGACAGTTGGCCTGAGTAGTTGTGGGCATTGGACGTGGCTCGTTAGAGAGTGGGTCTGGCTAGTCCGCAAAGAAACAGTAGCAGGTGTCTGTGTCGGCTAGCCATCCAGTTAGGGGTGTCGCCAATGGCAAATGAGAGAGAGGGAGGTGGGACACAGGAAGTTGCGTCAGAAGACTAAGATGATGCGTTACAATATCAAAACAAAGATGGCAAACAGCAAAGGGGCGACATGGCCGACCAAGCAAAACTGGACAACAGCAATGGAGGAAAGAGCTAATAGCGGCGCTAGCAGCAGTGGCGGTAACTCTGGTGACAGTTGTCTCGTCCGTTCCCCAGCGTCGGGTAAACACAGATTTTCCGAATCCCGCGTTCTGGATAGCGTACCCAGGAAGGGGAGGGGAGGTGACGAGTCGGGGGTTGCTAACTTCTGACGTGACACCTTAGCATCCTCTGGTTTTATGCTGATGACTTTTACATATTGAGTTTAGCCTCAGCAGTTTCACCATTGATTAAAAAAAAAACGAAGACCCCACCAGACCCCCCCCCACCCATGCAGCGCTCGCCGACGTCCCGGCCATTAGCAGAAATAAAAACCCGGCAATTCCACCTCTCACAACACATTTCTCTCTGTCATTTTGCGATCGAAGCCTCGTCTGCGGCCGTAATTATCCGGAATCGTTCGCCGCCGTTCGACCGGTCTCACGTGGAACCGACGTTCTGCCTGCTCTCGACGCCGGCCCGTTTGGCTGGAAAACGTAACTAGCCCGACACCAATTTCGGAGTCGGTTAAAATTGACTCTGATGGATTTAATTAGGGTGAAATCGGGCCCTTCAGCGGCGCCGTGAATATTGGAGTGGCTGCGGGAACCCTTTGTTTTCCCCTTTTTTTCTGTCTCTTCTTCTTCTCTCAAGTGAAAATCCAGTGGACGGCCAAAGCTGAAAGGCTTAGAGGATAGGGCGCTATTAGCCCTAAGCTAACGTGGGTTATCAGCGTTGGCGGGTCCGCGCCTTCCCCGCTGACCCTCCAACATGGATAAGCACCTGGCTGTTAGCATCAAAAAGTTTGGGACGTGCGTTAGCTTCTCCACCTGACCCCCCCCAACGTGGTTCCAATATGTCCTGGAGAACCCAGTAGATGACTGACCAAGTTTACAGCTACGGAAAACATACAAGGCTCGACCCTTAGCCTCTCTGCCTTGCTAGTGAACTCTAAGACATTAAAGGCTAACAAGTATGCTGTAACTCCGTCTTCAATGAGAAACTTTAGCTGCTTTTGGATAGAAAAAGGATTGTACAGATCAAATTTGCTTCCAGGAACTACCCTCCTGCTCCGAGGGAACCTTTTACTTTTGCTTTGGCACAAGCAGTAAGGGACCACGGTACACCCCGCACTCGTGCCAAACTGAAAAACACTGACAACAAGCCCGCCATTCGCTCACTCCGGCTTCATTTAGACAAAATGGTAATGTTCCTCTGCAAGCCCTGGAAATCCCGTCTGTGGTGTAGCAGGCCAGAAGAGCTTGGACTTCCTCCATGGTCCATTTCTCGCTGTTTCTGTCCATTCTGTCGCAAGAACACAGGTCACCAGTGACCTGCATAGCTTTTAGAAATGGCTTTTCCGTAGCCTGCAAGAAGGATCTGCTCATGGGCGTGGCTTGTGAGTTCTGCAAATCACAGAGCACCGACGTCAGGAGTTCCTATGGAACCTTAAAAAAGACCCTGCCTCGAAGTAGAAACTGCGATGGTTCTATCAGCTGAGGTCCCCAGCTCCTGATACCTTTGCTTTCTGAATGCTCCAACAAAGGCATTTCCTTTGCTTCTCGCCGGCGCTCAACCCCAAGTGACGCTAGCAGGCAATTGGATCATCTTTGTAGCGACTCTTCAGACCCCTGTCACAACTTCTCTCTTTCCAAATAAGCGTCTGGAGACCAAACTAGCTACTTTCAGATGAAGAATCCTGCTTCCATTGGTCTGCGAGGGATCCATTTGTCATAACTCCCAAGAATGTAAGACATTATTTCATAGATAAGGTGTAGCCATAGACCGCACATCTTTAAAATCAGACCTCCAGGGGCGGAAGAGGAAGAAACATGGGAGTATTCTGGGTAAATGTACAAAGCGTAAGGTACACTTGTTGAAAAGAAGACCTTCTGCAAGGCATCATGGGGCGGGATGATGGATGACGGCTTCTACACATCCTGGGAAAAGCGAGAACCAAGTTCTTTCTGGCCGGGATATTTCATTAGAGAATTCCCCGGGGCCTCACAGGCCCCACCCACATTGGAGGAATCTGACCGGTCTTGCGTCTGGTGCTCTTCTTCATCTGTACAAGCTTTTTGGCCTTGGCCAATTTGTCCAGTGGGTATCACTATCTCCTGAGACAGATGCTCTTCTCAGCACACAGTCCGGGCCCCTTTTTCCAAGGACTCCGAGCCATCTGCCCGTGTTTATAAGCCCCCCTAGCTGTCGTTGTCAAACCTCGTTACGGGAACTGGCCTTGTTTTTTTTTCCTCCTCTCATCCCAGGGGCTTCTTCAGTCCTACTGGACAGATGTGAGTGTCCGGTATAAAACTGCTGGGGTTCGGTCCACGTTGAGATGGTTCATCTAGTGACGAGTGAGTTGTTTTGCAGAAACCAGGCTGGAGGAACAAAGGTACGAGTTCTCGGGACCCACCTGAGTTAGGCAATTGTATCTCCGATGGTTAGAAACCCATCAGATCACTTGGGCTTGAAGCTCGGGGCAGAAGTGGCCAAGGCCATACGTGCAGATACGTGATCTCAGCATGGCTCTTCATGAAATTAGAAAGTTGAGTGGTGACAAAGATGGCTTCTCTAACCCACCTGTCTTCTCTGGCCAGAATGTGGACATCCGTGTCCTCGAAGGAATGGCTCTTGTCCTTCAGGTATTAGTGGACCGTGGACTCCTCAACCTGAAGAGGTGGTTCTTCAGTGATGGGCCATCCATTTGTGAGGAGGAAGACTAAGAGCCTTCACGGACACCTGACTAGATGCTCTACATGGATCGTCATTCGTCCTCACCACCTCCTTGAAGCTAATCGTCCCTGTGCAACTTTTTGCGCCAGAGGAAAGTGGACAATCACAACACTTCCTTTTTTTCACATCAAACATGCCCGGTTCAACTTCCCGACCAATCACGTAGTGGTTCTCAGAGTTCCGCTGCGTGCCGAAGTGTCCTTGAGCAAGGCACTGAACCTCCAGTTGCTCCCGATTGGTCAGGTTAGCATCTTGAAAACCAGCTGCGGGAACTCCCTTGAATGGGGTTGCTCTGCTCTGGCATCCACACAGGGTGTAGAGGCCCCCTAGGGTATGACCTGTCAACTTGGGGATTTTTGTGTCAGACCCCGCTGCTCAACATCCTAGCTAACTAGCTAGCTAGCTAACCGCCTTGCCATCCATCCACCCATTCATCCATCCATGTTAATTGCCTGCAATACAAGATGCTAACCTGACCAATCAGGTGCAACTGGGGCTTCAGTGCCTTGCTCAAGGGCACTTCGGCACGCGGACAGGAGGAGGCCTGAAATTGAACCTTCCGACAGGAGGGGCCGCCGCTTTTTTAACTGAGCCGCAGCCGCTAGCGATGTTAGCCGGCAGCGGGCTAGTTCGGAAAGATGAGGAACTCCCATGGTGTGATTTAGAGGAAGACCTGCATTTTTTATTTTTTTTACAGAGTTGTTTATTTTTCGGGGAGTGTGTTTGATGCTCGTAAACACACACACACACATACACACACACACACACACAACTGCGCACACACACACACACCGAGGCTCAGTTCATATAACAGATGAATGAATTTAGCGCTTATAAATTTCACCAAAACACCTTCCTTTATGACCTCCCTCCCTCTGGACTTGTATCTCATGAGTGTACATTTATGTGTGTGTGTGTGTGTGCGCGGGCGCTTGTGCACGTGTGGTTGTGTGTGTGTGTGTGTGTGTGTGTGTGTGTGTGTGTGTGTGTGGTGTGTGTGTCCTCCCTAAAAGCTGCAAAAACCCTGTCTTTCAATGTGACCCAGTTGTGGCATCTCGCTCTACATAGCATCTCGCCTAGCTCACTGTCGGGGGGGGGGACGCTAATCGTCTCTGTCGTCGTATCAGGTCGATTAGCGTCCGCGGCGTCGCGATTAAACCGATCGATTAGAAAAACGTCGTGATCTCCCCGCCGTTTATTCCAGGAGGGTTTGATTTATGACATCGCTTTATAGACCTTCAGTTCATTGACGTGCAAATAACTCCCACCTAGCTAGTTTAGAAAGGTATACTCATGTATTTATGCGAGTACTTAAAAGTACTTTGTGGTATTTATACTTCTGATTATATGGTATTTGTGCTTCCAATCACGAGAGGCTCCATCTGGGTGATGGATGGACACACACACGTGCGTTCGCGCACAAACACACACTTACTGCCGTTGTTTGTAAAAACAAACAAAAAAATACATTGATTTTTTTTGGTTTTTTGTCGCCTGGTGCAGTCACTCAGCCAATCGTAGCCCGCCGCTGGGGGGAAGAGGTGGGGCTTAACCTGCCGATCAGAGGGTCCACACACAGGGATATTCACTGATGAATGAGGGTGTGAATGGTTGTGTGCGCTTAGTCGTCCAATTGTGTCGTGATGGTACGTCCAGTGATTTCTTTCGTAATATTTTAATCCCTTTACACTCACAAATTAACATTTTTTTTGTTCGATCTCTGAATAGTGCATGAATAAAATAAACTACGAATATTTTATGGGTCGAAAAGAATGCAATTCATTTTTTTATAAGCGGATTTTTTAAATTTTTTTATTTGGAGTTCTAGTTTTTCAAGAATTTTTTTTTTTTGTAACCCACAAATGAAAAATTCTCATTTTTGGAGCCCCACTGCATTTTCAGTGAATGCTCGTTTTTCGCGATTTTTTTTTTCAATTATGATACAATGAAATACTCAAAATTACATTGAAACCGAAGAACAAAACCTTTTTACAGGCCTAAGCATTTGTTTAACAAATAAAGGTACTGTTTAAACTTTTTTTTTTACAAATAACTACTGTACTGTAAAATAATCATTTTAATCATCAATACGAAGTGAAGATTTCAAATTGCGGCGAGCAGCGCCGCCCCGCCGCGACACTAGGGATTGGATTAGAACCAGAGAAAATGAAAAATGATGATGAAAAAAAATACAAAGTGCAGTCGGACAGCGTATTTCCCTGCTCTTGTGTCTGCGCCGCTGCATCCTGCATCCTGGGTTTCAGGACCTCCAACAAGGGGGAAGAACCCTGAATCTACATGAATGAGAGGGTGAATGTTTGTACGTGTCCATGTGACGTGTGAATTCTTCTATGTGAGGGTGAATGGTGGTACGTCTCTGTATGAGGTGGTGAACAAGCTCCAGTCGCCGCCACTTCCTGTTTTAGCATGATGAGTGTTTTAGCTAATGAATGAATGGATGAATGAATGAATGAATATCACACCTTTGCATTCTCGCTGTAATAACAACGCTCTCCGTTTTGGGATTTAGCCATCGACCCGACCCCCGGGAGCCAATCAGAACCCGGGTGACCCACCCCCCCTGTCCTCCAGATCAACCGATCAGCTGCCCTTTCCACTCATTTTTTTTTTAACCCCTTCATCCCCGGTCCCAAACGTGACCTACCTGTAAGCTGGGCGGTTACCGCAGCGTCGCTTCTGGAGAGCCGAACACAAGAATGGAAAATGTGTGTGTGTGTGTGTGTGTGTGTGTGTGTGTGTGAGAGAGAGTGTGTGTGTGGGGTTAAGTCCTTCCTGACAGTATAATTCACCGCTGTAATCCTATATCACCCGCACTCGGGAAAGAAAACAGTCCTCGGCGTCCGACCGGACAGGAGCCGCGTTACGGTGTTTCTGTCGGATTCCCGCCGCGGCGGCGTGGAAACCCCTGAGAGTGGGCGAGCGCTTTCGCCATTAATCATCCCCCAAGACATGCCCCCCCCAAAACCCCCAGGACACACACACACACACACACACACACACACGCACACACACACACACACACGTGGTATTTTAATTTTGACAGCGGTCGGCCTGTTATGTGTGTATGTGTGTATGTATGTGTATGTGTGTGTGTGTGTGTAGATCGGAAGAGCACACGTCTGAACTCCAGTCACATCACGATCTCGTATGCCGTCTTCTGC
>CAAKHD010009515.1:44603-50128 GCA_901007705.1 Fistularia tabacaria | reverse complement strand
TTCCGGCCGGCAGTCTCCCGCCGCCAGCAAAACTAGATCCTTCCGCCGGCTGCGCCCCCCCCCCCAGGGGGGCCCCCCCCCCCAGCCCCCCTAACCCCCCCTTGCCCCCCCACTAGCGGCCTCCACGGCAGACGTGTTATTTTTAACGTGGTCACAATTTATATAAAGCCATTTAGCAATTCACTCGCTCATTTACAAGTCATTGAGACACGATTCTTATTGTATCGAGACATGCATTCATTCATTCATATATCACATAGACATGCATTCATTCACTCATTCACATATCATATAGACATGCATTCATTCATTCATTCATTCATTCATTCACATATCATATAGACATGCATTCATTCACTCATTCATTATCATATACACATGCATTCATTCATTCACTCATTCACATATCACATAGACATGCATTCATTCACTCATTCACATATCATTTAGACATCCATTCATTCATTCACTCATTCACATATCATATAGACATGCATTCATTCATTCATTCACTCATTCACATATCATATAGACATGCATTCATTCATTCATTCACATATCACATAGAAATGCATTCATTCACTCATTCACATATCATTTAGACATTCATTCATTCATTCACTCATTCACATATCCTATATACATGCATTCATTCACTCATTCACATATCATATAGGCATGCATCCATTCATTCATTCACTCATTCACATATCATATAGACATGCATTCATTCAGTTACTCATTCACATATCATATAGACATGCATTCATTCAGTCACTCATTCACATATAATATAGACATGCATTCATTCATTCACACGACACATTCAGCCATTCACTCACTCGCTCATTATTTATAAATAGGCATACAACCACTCATTCATTCAAAAATCATTCACAAGCCATTTAAATACATTCATTCACTCACTCATTCGCATATTTATAGAGACATGAACTCAATCATTCACTCATTCATATGTCATATAGACACACACAACCATTCACTCACTCATTCACAATTTATATCGACACTCACTCATCCGTGCATCATATAGAGCAGTGGTTCTTAACCTGGGTTGAATGGAACCCCAGGGGTTCGCTGGGTCAGTCTCAGGGGTTCGGCGGAGGTCAAGACACACAACCGACTCAAATATAGATGATTTCTTCATATAGAAATAATAGATCGATTTAATGTTTTATCAAAGGCATCACTTCTTTTCGTCATATGAGCAAAATTCATTTCAAGAATTTATTGAAGGGAAATAAAACAAAAACTAGTTAAAACATAACAATAATCAAAAGATATATAGTCATTTTGCATAATATCGGGATTTATCAAAAAATCTGAATTTTTGAACCTCAGCACCATATAATCAAACAAAAAAAAACTTTATTTATCTCTGAATAGTGCATGAAAAAATAAACTACAAATATTTTATGGGTTGAAAAGAATTAATACATTTTTTTATATTTGTGATTTTTTTTTTTTTCAGAGTTCTGGTTTTTAAAGAAAATAATATTTTTCAACCCATAAACTAAAAAATCAGCATTTTTGGAGCCCACTATGTATGCTTATGTTTCAAATTGGAAAAAAATCACATTTTATTTTCCCTATAATGAAAGGTTCGGGGGAATGTGCATTTGATACTGGTGGGGTTCGGTACCTCCAAGTAGGTCGAGAACCACTGATATAGAGACTTGCACTCAATCAGGCACTCATGCCGTTCAAAAACGTACACGTTTTAAAAACGTCAGCCTTCGTGACCTTCGTCTGCGTGAGGTCGCCGTCGGAGCCGCAGCGTTTTTCTGCAGAAAAAAAAAACTTTACGAGTGTTTTTCTCGCCGCGTCCGACCTTTGATTACCAATTTGTTTTCTTATAGATAACCGTTTTGGTCACTTGACCGAGAGGAGGTCGATCACATGATGAAGGGACGACAGTCAAATATTGATTATTGTCGCTGTTATTATGATCATATTAGCAATCCTGAGGATTTCATATCGTGCCCATTTCATCACTTTCTGTTTGCCCTTCAGAAATATAATAATAATTATAATCATACCACTACTACTACTACTGCTACTACTACAACAACTACTAATAGCGATTATAATAATAATAATGATAATAATGATAATAATAATAATAATAACACTCCTACTACTACTCCTACTACTAGCAATAATGATGATAATAATAATAATAATAATTATAATAATAATAACACTACTACTACTACGACTACTACTACTACTAATGATAATAATAATTATGATAATAATAATAATAACACTACTACTACTAATAGTAATGATAATTATAATAATTATGATATAATAATTATAACACTACTACTACTACTACTATTTCTAATAATAATAATAATTGTAATTATGATAATAATAATAATATTACTACTTCTACTGCTACTAATTATAATATAATAATAATAATAATAATAATAATAATAATAATAATAATAATAATAATAATAATAATCATCATAATAATAATAATGATGATGATAATAATAACAATAACACTACGACTACGAATACTACTACAAATAATGATAATAATAATAATAATAATAATAATAATAATAATAATAATAATAATAATAATAATAATAATTTGCACAACATATCAGGTTGTTTTGAGTATAGAGAAATCCGAGGGGCACGTCAACATTGAAGAAGCGATAAGGGAGACATGCTAGCAAGACTGGAAACAGATGCTAATGCTCGCAGCTAGTGGTTGGCACACTCCGTGACCTTTCGGTTACATTGTGGAGGTTCCTGAAAGAGGAAAAGGCATTTTCTGTATGTCATATCTATCTATCGACACACACATATATATATATATATATATATATATATATATATGTATATGAATGAGAGCCAATAGTCATGCTATGCTATGTGTCTATGACGTCTGAATGAGAGGGTGACTGTGAGCACATCTCCAGATGGGGCCCTGTGATTGGTCAACGCTGAACCACGCTTCCTGGCCCAATGACAGCCCCCCAATCCTTTAAACTGGATAAGCGCGAGACTAATAAATGAATGAATGAATGAAAGAAAAATCGCTATCATAACTCAGATTATTCTCATCTTTATCTCACTGGATTTTCCGATATCGAGCGTTTTCATTCGCTAGCACATCTCACCGCTTGCCCGGCGCCTGATGATGTCATCCAATCTCATCTAATATACGTATATAAAAACAATATCAAGCAATAGTCATCCATGGCGGTGCTCTAGCGGCTTGGCTAGCCTGCTTGCTAACTGCAGGAGGGCGCGTGAAGGCCGGAACGGACCAGGAAGCTGCCAAGAACATCTACAAAAGACAGGAAATGAATGAATAAATAAGTAAATACATAAAAGAAGCACCTTAGTCAGTGTGTGTGTGTGTGGGGGGGGTGTACTCTGGGAAAGAAAAAAAAAAAAAATCGCCCTGCGAGTTCATGCCGAGCGGCAACGGCTTCAACTTGTCCGCCCAAATTTTTCCATTTATATTCAGCGGTGGATGGAGAAGTGGAAGGGCGGAGGCAGTCAGACTTAAGTGGACGACTCAGTGGCTCAAACGGCGTGAGCGCCTTTCCCTTTTCCCATGCATACCGTAACATGGCGGTGGAACGCCGCCGCCGCCGCTTCTCTTTCCCGCTCTATTACTCCGGAGCCGTCGGATTTGCAGGCTCGCCGCCGCCTTTCACCTGATGGACTAAAACTAGGTTACCTGTCCTTCATTCCCTTTTCTTTTTTTGTTGTTTTTTTTTTCTTCCCGCTGCCCCTGTAGTCTTTGCAAGGAGGAAGACGAAAAACCAGGAGACGCCTGCCGCCGTGATTAATTAGTCTCGAAAGCTAAAAAACAAAACAAAAAAAAAAAGAAAGCAGGTGCGGTTGGAGTTTAGGTCCTCCCAGAGGAGCGTATCTGCTCAGGCAGCAGAAGTTTAAAGTACACACAACCAGCTGATGGCACAAAATACTTGCTGTGACACATTTATTTAGTTATTGCACTTCGAAGATAATTCATAATTTCTATAATTGTTTTAATTGTTTTATGATTACAGCGAACAGAACTCCAGCACCAGCAGTGTGACAAAAGCAAAACACTTCACGCCCGAAAAAATAAAAAAATAAAAAAATTATATATATATATATATATATATATATATATAATTTAAATATAAAAAATGTATTAAAAATATATATTATATATACTAATACTACTACTACTAATAATAATTGTCATTATTATTGGCATGTAATATGTGTGCATGTAATAGCAAGTAATAAAGTATTAGAGTTCATGTATTATTGTTATTATTATTATTATTATTATTATTGTTAGTAGTAGTAGTAGTAGTAGTATATATGTCAAAATATAATTATATAATATTATATAATTATTATTATTCGTACACGCACTCAAATATATATATGTATATATGTATGCGTACTGTAAATACATTGTATTTTTTTCTAATTTTTAAAAGTTGTATAAGGTAAAAGATTAGCAAGCCTACTTAATCATATGAGGTTTTGAAATTAAATATATACACACACACATTTATTCATTCATTCATTATCTATACTGCATATTCTGCAATAGGGGTAAAGGGATGACCAATCACAGGGCCGGTTATAGAGAAATAGAGCCATTCATCCTTTCACAAATCATATGGAGAAATACAAACATCCACCCATCAATTCACTCGCTTATTTAAAAGTCATTCATTCATTCACTTATTGTATCGAGACATGCACTCAATCACTCATTCGTTCACCAACTCATTCACATTATTTAGACATGCATTCATTCATTCACGCTCAGTCATTATTTATATACAGGCATGCAATTACTCACTCATTCAAAAATCATTCACTCACTAGTTTATATGTCATATACAGACACGACTATTCACTCACTCATTCACAGTCATATAGAGACACAACAACCATTCATTCACTCATTCGCAAGTCATATAGGCATGCATTTTATTCATTGATTCACATATTATACATAGAAATGCACTCATTCATTCTCGATGTACATGCAGCTGTGCAGTCAATCACTCATTCGACGAGTTATCCAAATGTATTCAGTTTTTTTGAGACAAGCATTCATTCATTCACTCATTAACATATTATTTAGACATGTATACATTCATTCACTCATCCACGATGTAAATACAGACATGCATACAATCACTCATTCATTCACAAGTCGTAGAAATGCGTTCATTTTATCTTGAGACATGCATTCATTCATTCACTCATTCATATCATATACACAGACGGACGCTCGATCATTCATTCACTCCCTCTTTCACACATTATATTGATACGCATTCATTCATTCATTCACTTCTTCACATATCATATTGAGACATGCAACCATTCACTCACTCATTCACAACTCGTATAGACGTGCATTCATTTATTGATTCATCCATTCATTCATTCACTCATTCACACGTCATATACAGACATGCATCAGTCATGTCAACCACCGTCTGGGGAAT
>CAAKHD010009515.1:5768-16297 GCA_901007705.1 Fistularia tabacaria | reverse complement strand
CCAGCGTAGCATTAGCCCCCCCCCCCCCACACACACACACCCCTTTCTTTGGGGTGTGAGGTTAGCCCCGCCCCCACCCTGGGATTAAGGTTGGAGGTGCGAGACCCCCCCCACGCCCTGCTTTAATTGTATTAGCGGTGGTGTCGAGACCCCTCGACCTTGGCTTTCACATGCACTTTGAGTCAGAACGGTTCTCATCAGCAGCTGATTCGAACACACACACACACACACACACACACACACACACACACACACACACACGCACACACGCACACACACACACACATACACATGCACGCAGGCAAATGCACACACCTACTGTAGAAACCCGTCGTCCAATCGGACGGCATCTCTCTGTTCATAAAGAGGCTTTCTTTTGGGGAAAGTGAATCGTTGGCGCTAGGCTAGCCCCGAGCTTTGCAGCTCTCTCGTTCTCTGTGCGTGATGGGAACTTCTCACTCATGGGCTCTCTCATTGGTCAGGTTGGCCGGGGGGCGTGGCTTAATCCTCTGCAGAGTCTCACCAGGCATTCGTCATTTCTATTTCTTTCATGAATGTAGAGGCTTATTTTGTATCACATCAGCTAATAGCATGTAGCTGCTCGTGGCATTAGTATATCCCATTGTTTCCTGACTGGTCGACGCAGAAAAGATGCTAATAGTTAGCGCTAGCCTTGCTCCGTGCTTGATGATGGTAGCGTCTCCCACGAGTCCCAGGGCTCTCTCATTGGTCAGGTTTGCAGGGGGCGTGGCTTAATCCTCTGCAGCGTCTCCCCAAGGATCCGCCAATTTTCTTTAACGAATATAGAGGCTAATTTTTTGTCACATCAGCTATTAGCATGGAGCTGCTAGCGCCACTAGTATGCCATCTTAATCCCGACTGGTCGAGGGAAAAGGGATGCTAATAGTTCGCGCTAGGCTAGCCCCCAGCTTTGCACCCCTCTCATTCTCAGTGCATGATGGGAACTCCTGCCTCGAGTCCCAGGGCTTCCTCATTGGTCAGGTTCGCAGGGGGGCGTGGCTTAATCATCTGGTGCATCTCGCCAGGCGGCCGCCCTTTTTAATTCTTTAACGAATATAGAGGCTAATTTTGTATCACATCGCCAATTAGCATGTAGCTGTTAGAGCCACTAGTATGCCCTCTACGTCCCGACTGGTTGAGGCCGAAGGCCGCCAACATCTGTTCCTGCGTGCTAAAAAAGGCGGATGTTTCCTCACCATCGTCTTCCAGATGTTTGTCGAACGTGTTAGCTAGACTCCGCCCCCCTCTGCTTGCCAGCAGTCCCCGGCATCCATGTTTGTAGTTCACCTGGCCGGTTGTCTACGCCCAGTCGTCGTCATGTCCATCGACTCCGGCTAGTTTTTAAACCGCGGCAATTACAAAACAACAACAGAATAAAATAACATATCAAATGAATAATTAACCGTCCCTTGAAAGCGCGGACGCGTGGCGCCCGGCCCGCGGCGAACATTATCATATCCCCGAGGACCTGGACAAGACGGGGGGGGGGGGAAATTAGCTGTGTGTTCGCGGCTAATTGCTCGGCTCGGGGAAAATTAACGCAGCGGCGGTTCAACCCCGCCGCGTTTGTGAGGTGCCATTCAACGCCGGCCGTTTAATGTCTAAATCAACACATTTGCACATGAATAGATGGACGATCACCGTCACACTGCTTTGCATCCCGCGTGTGTGTGTGCGTGTGTGTGTGTGTGTGTGTGTATGTGTGTGTGTGTGTGTGTTGGCCTCCCACGTTTGCATTGGCGTATAAATCATTGAAGCATTTTTTTTTTTTTTTTGTAATTTATTCTTATTTATTTATTTTTTTTTATGTCGATAACAAACGGGTGGAAGCCACTCTAATCAATGCTACAATTCCAGCTAACGCTAATTGCGCCGGTAATTTTTTACAAAGATACGCCGGCTTGACGACAGACGCGGCGCGAGATAAATGGCGCCGCCGTCTCTTTTGTGAAAACCACCGGCAGATTAATTTTCATTCACTCGCCGGCGGTGCTGGGAGGGGAAGACGCCTGGTTGGATTTATTGCGGCGCTGACATTTAGCTAAATGCGTCTCGGCGTATTTGAAGCGCCTGCCCGTCGCGTCAAGGTGGAGACTACTTTGGAAAATAACTAATAACCGATATGTACATATAAATGTAGATATATGTATGTATTATTTATTTTTTTAATCCATCCATCCTGCCAGTGATGACTTCGTTTGCGGCGGAGCAGGAAGCGGCTGCCACATAAACCGAGAATTTATTGGTGTTGAATAATAACACATAAAAATGTCAACTGTATTATTAGTAGTATTATTTCTATTATGATTATTAGGGTTATGATTATGTTATTTATATATTTTATTGTTATTGTTATTGTTTTTTTTTTATTTTTGGCTTTGAGAATTTATCGGAGTAGCACAATAACACCGAAGAATATTAAATATTGTTATGATGATGATGATGATGAATATTACTATTATCATTATTATCATTATGATCATCATTTTTATTATTATTATTATTATTATTATTATTATTATTATTATTATTATTATTATTATTATTACTATTATTGATACGGGTTACATTGATTTTTATTTCATTTTTTAATTTGTTTTTATTTGTGGCTTTGAGACTTTATTGGAGTCATATTTCCTCAGAATGTAAAATATATTATGATTAGGATGATTATTATTATAGATAATATAACGATAGTTATTATTATCATTATTATTATTATTATTATAAATTTCAGATTTTTTCATGTATTAATTTTCATTTCATATTTTTTTAATTATTTCTATTTATTTATTGATTGATAGATGATTTTTGCTTTTATTCTATTTGCGGCGTGACTACAGACACAGCAGGAAGTTCTGGTTTATTTCCGAACCCGGGGTTCTCAGGAGGTTCATTGGAGACCCCAAACTGTCCAATCACCTTTCATCTTATCTCACATCCCGGCTTTCCAGGAAAGAAGCCACGGGTGTTTTTTTTTTGTTTTTGCTTTTTCCTGCAGGAGGAACGCAACGGAGAGCAACACCTGCACGCCGCCGCCCAATCAGCTTGGAAGACTTCCAGCTGCAACCAGCCAGACAAAGTGAATTAAGTGCACGTCGGTATGCGTCACAGAGCAATCAGTGTGTGTGTGTGTGCGCGCACGTGCATGCGTGTGTGTGTGTGTGTTTGGCTGAGAGCGATAGCAAAGCGTCGGTAACGATTTGATACGCGCTAACGTCGTCGCTACCCTTGTGAGAAAATGGTACGATCTCCCGCCCTCCCTTCCCCCTTGTCCCGGGTCTGGATCTGGACTCAGGGGGGGGGGAGTCTGGATCTGGGTGGGCGGAGCCTCAGAGATGGAAGCCAACAGGAAGCCAACAGGCGTTGGTCAACATCACAAGCCAGGAGAAGGCAGGCGGAGGCTAACGGGCGGAGGCAAACGGACGGAGGCTAACGGACGGAGGCTAACGGACGGAGGCTAACCGGCGGAGGCTAAGGGGTGGAGCTCTGGCTCAGAGGCAGAATGATTGAGGAATCGGGAACCCTCGGTATTGGACGTCTCAAAACCTCCGCCCGTGAAACCGACCAATCGGATGGTCAAAGTGCCATCGCCATTCACACCGACAAACAACGTGAGGTGTTAAATGAACCTGCGGAGAACCTGGAGAGAACCTAGCTTGGGGAACATGGTGAGAACCCATAGAGGAGAACCCGGGAGAACATGGAGGCTCCAGAGAGGAGGAACCCGAGAATGAAATCGAATCTTTTGTGGCGCTGAGACCCTACAAACAAGCTAGCCTGTGAAAGCAACTATCGCATCATCTGTAAAAAGGTAACCATGGCAACACACATCTGTTTGGTTACCAAAATGGCTGCCCCGAAGATAGCCGCTTGCAAACATGGCGGTCTGAACCTGAGCTCACGCCGCCAACTTCCTGAATCGCAGCTTCCTGTCATTCCAAACCCTCAAACGAATCTTCAGCTTTTACTGTTTCGGACGAACCGGGCGCTTCGGCGTACCCGTTGTGATTTATTTTTATTCTTTTTTAACTCTTTCCACCATGGCGTTTATTAACGAGTCGAGACGGAAAAGACGTGGGCGCGGGGGGGGGGGCGCAGATCCCGCTTCTTCGTTTTTTCGGCGTTCCGGCCGGCGGGCGATGACGCCGGCGGCGGTTTCGAGGAGAAGTGAATCGTTCCTCCTGCCGCGAGACGAATCAGAGTCGTGGTTGAAACCTAATGGTGGGGTTTTTCCATGAAGTGATTGAAGCGTGAAGCTCCGAGGGGGCATTTATCTCCTCTGAGGGGGCGGGGCTTCGGGGCCAGGGGGCGGGGCTTCACCCGTCAATCACAAGGCCGCTTGGAGAGACCATTCACCCTCTCCTTTGCGCCGACAGGGCAATTTTGACGGAGAACCTGGAGAACCCTGGCTGGAGAACCTGGAAAAACCTTGCAGGTAGAACCCAGAGGAACCCCGTTTTAGGACCTTCTTACTCCTAATGCAAAGTTCTAACCATCATGTTTGGACTGTGGGAGGAACATGGAGAGCCTGGAGAGAACCCAGGCAGGAGAACATGGAGAACCCTTGCATAGAGAACCCGGAGGAACCCTGGTTCAGAACCTAGAACCTTCTTACTGTAAGGTGGAAGTTTTACCCATCGTTTTTTGGGCAGTGGGAGGAAGATGAAGAACCTGGCTAGAACCCAGAGGAACCCCGGTTTAGAACCTTCTCACTCCTAATGCAAGGTTCTAACCATCGCTTTTTTGACTCTGGGACGAATCTGGAGAACCTGGAGGGAACCCAGATAGGAGAACATGGAGAACCCTTGCAGATAGAACCCAGAGGAACCCTGGTTTAGAACCTTCTTAATCCAAATTCGAAGTTCTAACCATTGTCTTTGGACTGTGGGAGGACGATTGAGAGAACCCAGACTGGAGAAAATGGAGAGCCCTTGCAGGTAGAACCCAGAGGAACCCTGGTTCAGAACCTTGAACCTCCTTACTGTAAAGTGGAAGTTCAAACCACTGGTTTTGGGCGGTGGGAGGAAGACGGAGAACGTGGAGAACCTACACTGAATGGAACCCGACGAGGACAGTCAAGAACCTGGGTTCTGGCCGGGTTCTGTGGAAAACCCTGTGGAGAACCCACGGCCACGTAAAAGGCCTCGATTTAGCGGTCGGGCTTAGCATCATGGTGGCGTCCACTGTTTAGAACACACACACACACACACACACACACACACATACACAAATAAACACACACACACACACACACACACACACACAAACATGCATAGAAATCGAGATTACGAGAAAAAACGGACGCTTCTTGGATTAGTGATGGACGTAAATGTGTGTGTGTGTGTGTGTGTGTGTGTGTGTGTGTGTGTGTGTGTGTGTGTGTTCTCACAGCCAGAGGTCGAGAAGGTTTCCTACATCGTGATCTCCTGCCCTCTCCCTCCTAATCCCGGCCACTTGTTGGACAACGACAACGTTAGCTTCACCGCCGCCGCGAAGCTAAAGCTTATTTTTTTTGAATCCCACCAAATCATGCGTGAAGGACTCCTGGTGCTCCTGGTCCTCCTCAACCTCCTCGTCCTCCTGGTCCTCCTCAACCTCCTCGTCCTCCTGGTCCTCCTCATCTTCCTGATCCCCCTCGTCCCCCTCGTCCTCCTCATCTTCCTGGTCGTCCTGGTCCTTCTGGTCCTCCTCATCTTCCTGGTCCTCCTCGTCCTCCTCGTCATTCTGGTCCTCCTCGTCCTCCTTGTCCTCCTAGTCCTCCTAGTCCTCCTCATCTTCCTGGTCCCCCTCGTCCTCTTCAACCTCCTGGTCCTCCTTGTCCTCCTAGTCCTCCTCATCTTTCTGGTCCTCCTGGTCTTCCTGATCCTCCTCATTATCCTGGTCCTCCTCATCTTCCTGATCCTCCTCATCTTCCTGGTCCACCTGGTCCTCCTGGTCCTCCTCAACCTCCTGGTCCTCCTGGTCCTCCTCATCTTCCTGGTCCTCCTGGTCCTCCTGGTCCTCCTCGTCTTCGTCGTCCTCCTCCCTCCTTCACACCAGATCACTCTCTGGACGACCGCCCGCTCTCTCTCTCTCTCGCTTTTTTTTTTTTTCCGGCGGAATCGGTTGCCGTGGCGATCAAACACAAATAAACCCGCCGCGGCACGTTAATTGGGGTTATTACGGCGCCGAGGGGAAACGGGCGATGTCGTTTTTTTTTTTTTTTTGTTTCTTTCTCCGTTTTGGACAACTTAATGCAGAGCAGGAACGGGGGGGGGGGTTCGGGGAGGGGGGGCGCGACCGCAGGGGGTCGACGTCCGTCACGCCGTTTTTGTCGGGATCCGCCGGAGGTCCGGCGTGGACGTTTTTTTTTTTTTTTTTCCACCAGCCGAACGCACGATGGCCCCTTTCGGCCTCTCGCATTTCCGAGAAACGTTCCGGGAGTTAGACCGTGCATTGAGCTAGCCTAGGAAGCAGGGACGGCTCTGAGAATCTTTCCAGGAAGTAGACCGTACCATTAGCATTGGGACAGCATCGGAACAGTGGACCTCAGCTCCTCGAACCTTTGCAGGAATTGGACCGTTTCACCACGCGCTCATCACAATCATAATCATAGTAATGCTAATGCTAATCCATCCATCCATCCATCATCTGCCACTTGCATTGGGACAGCTTTGGACCCTAAAGCTTCTACGAGCTTTCAAGGACGTAGACCGTACCCTTAGCATTCGGACGGCATTGGAACCGGGGACAGTGGACCTCAGCTCTTAGACCCCCTCCAGGAATTAGACAGTTCCATCATGTGTCCGGACAGAACGGGAACCAGGGAACCATGGCGCCATAGCTCCTAGAACCTTGCCAGGAATTAGACCCCGCCACCGGGCACTGGGACAGCACAGGAACCCGGGTCCGTGTTCCTCAGTTCCAAGAACCTTTCCAGAAATTAGGTTGTATCGTCGTGCGTTGGGACAGCAAAGGAGTTTGGACCTGTGAGCCCAACGTGTCCAGAACCTTTCTGGGAATCAAACCATGCCAACATCCATTTGGACAGCAGAAGAACCAGAGACTGAACCATCAGCTCCTGGAACCTTTCCAGGAACTAGACTTCCCCCTCTGCTATGTGAGAGCATTGAACCTGGGACCATGAACCCTTAGCTTCTATGACCTTTCCAGGAAGTAGACCGTACCATTAGCATTGGGACAGCATCGGAATAGTGGACCTCAGCTCCTCGAACCTTTGCAGGAATCGTACCGTTTCGCCACGCGCTCATCACAATCGTAATCAAAGTAATGCTACTGCTAATCCATCCATCCATCCATCCATCCATCCATCCATCCATCCATCCATCCATCCATCCATCATCTGCCGCTTATCCTGCTAATGCTAATAACACTGATCATGTTTTTCATACTGATTAAAAACGATAATAATCATAAAAATAATCATCGTCATTGTCATCATGATTGACTCAAAGCTTCACTGGATAAACGTCAGTGTTTGTAAAATATGTATCTTCACTTCCTGTCTCGGTGGTAGTGATGGACCTCTCGCCGCTCGATAAGCATCCCGGCCCGGGGGCAGCGCCGCACATCAGTAAACATCTACGCATGATATTCCAGCTCGCAAGACTTTCAGCCCCCCCACCCCCACCCAGTGTGTGTGTGTGTGTGTGTGTGTGTGTGTGTGGAAGAGCAAGGAGGTGGATCAACCAGACGAAGCTCTGCCATTTTCAAAAAAGCGTCTGTTCCTCTCGCATCCAGCCATTACCGGCCCCGCCGTCTCCTTGTCAGCTTTCTGGCTAATTAGATCCAGTGATTTCTCCCAGTGTGTGTGTGTGTGTGTGTGTGTGTGTGTGTGTGTGTGTGTGTGTGTGTGTTAACTCTGTTGCCATGGCGATAGCCGTCCTCTATTACCCCACTAACAACTTGCCACCTTTCATACGCCCACATCAGGCTGCTACTTAAGCATTCGCCGGCGTTTTGCGTTGCTGGACTTGCCGAAATAAAAAAAAAACGCCTAAAAAAACTTTATATATGTACATATACATAAAAGTGAATAAAATAATAGTCGTGTATTCATGGCATATGTATATATATATATATATATATATATATATATATATATATATTTTATTTATTTATTTTTTTTTAATTTATTTATTTTTTTTTTAAGTCCTAAACATCTCTATCTAATCATATATGACACAAAAAATTAAAGCGAATAAAATAAAAGAAGTCATGATATATACATATGTATTCTTTTATTTTAGTTTTTTTTATTTTTAGAGTCAATTATGTATCAATTATGTTTAAAAATAAAAAATAATAAAAGAAAAGAAGCAAAGTCATGGCATATATATATATTTTTTTAATTTAAAGTCATAAATATATATATATGACTTAAAAACTAAAAGTGAATAAAATAAAAGAAGAGAAGTCATGACTTTTTTATATATGTATATTTTTTAATTTAATTCTTTTTATTTTGAAACTCATGTATATATATACATACATACACACACAGACATATATATATATATATATATATGTATATAAAACTTTAAAAATAAAAGTGAATAAAATAAAAGAAGCAAAGTCATGAGGGGTTCGATGGGGATGCTTTGCTGTCGGGAGGTCAAAGGTGAAGGTTGCACAGGTGCCGTGACCACCGCGACCTTGAGCTCCGTTTCCCCCGGCGACCTGGAGAGGGTGGGCGGGGCTTCCTCCGCCTTACGCCGCCGCCACAAAGATGGCGGACGACGTTGAAACAGACGGCGTTCGGGCTTGTGCTCGCGTTCGGCGCCCTTTTCCCCTCTGCGATGGTGTTGCCGCAGAAAGTAGGGCAAATTACTGGTGGTCACCATGGCAACCGGCGAAAAAGTACTGTTTTGGACCGAAAAATAACTAAATACAACAAATATACATTTATCATTTAGATTTTGAGACTTGCTTATATTGTAAAAATCATCAACTTTTAGACACAAAGAGGTCGAATCTGCTCTATATTGAGTTTATTGTGTGCGTGCATGCGTGTGTGTGAATTTATTTGTGTGTGTGAGCGTGCATGTGCGTGTGTGTGTGTGTGTGTGTGTGTGTGTGTGTGTGTGTGTGTGCGTGTGTGTGTGTGTGTGTGTGTGTGTGTGTGAAACCTCTATTACTTAATAAGTAGCCTGGTAATAAAAAAATTAAAAACTGTCTATTTACATTTTAATAAATAAATAACGAATATATCAGACATATAAATAATGAATATGTATTAATAAAAACAATAATAATACATTAATAATAATAGTAATAATGCTAAAAAGTGATTATAAAAATAAGAATAATGATATTTATCATAATAATGACAGTAGTAATGACAATAACAGTGCCTGTTTGCAAACTACATCAATTTTCAAACTAAATTCCCCCCAAAATCTCAGGTTGGTAGGATACAACTCACCATTTGCTATTCAATTCAATTCAATTCAATTCAATTCAATTCAATTCAATTCAATTCAATTCAATTCAATTCACTGAATAAAAAAAATGAAAGTTAAATAACACGATAAATTTGAATAATTTAAACGTAGAAATAGGCCTAAAATCAACAATAATTCCCCTAAACGTGCAGGAAGGACACACACACAAACACACGCACACAAATGCATGCATGTGTGTGTGTGTGCATGCATGTGTGTTTACATGTGTAAAATGTTTATTACTTAACATGTAAACTGGTCATGACAAAAAGGTCTAATTCAAATCAATAGGAAATCAACAAGAACGACAATGATAATAAAAACTGAAAACGATCACTCACCAAATTAAATTAAATTAAATTAAATTAAATTAAATTAAATTAAATTAAATTAAATTAAATTAAATTAAATAGAATGATTAAAACATAGAAATGACATGACGACATGTAGGAAGGACACACACACACACACACACACAAACGCACAAAAAAAAAAAAGGCATGCATGTGTGTTTGCATGTGTAAAATTCTTTTACTTAACGTGTAAACTGGTAATAACAAAAAAAGTCTAATTCAGATCAAGAAGAAATCAACAACAACACCAATAATAACAAGTTAATGTTTATAGAATAGATCAAATTTCAAATGAACAAAGTCTCTAAAAATCAGAAGTTGGGAGGATACGACTCACTAAATTAAATAAAATGAAATAAAATGAAATAAAATGAAATAAAATGAAATAAAATGAAATAAAATGAAATAAAATTAAATTAAATAAAATGAAATAAAATTAAATTAAATTAAATTAAATTAAATTAAATTAAATTAAATTAAATTAAATTAAATTAAATTAAATTAAATGATGAAATAGAATAATTTAAACGTGGAAATGGGCCTAAAATCAACAACAATTCCCCTGAACGACGTGCAGGAAGGACACACACACACACACACACCCACACGCACACACACACACACACACACATTTCCCCTGTCAGCTCAGTGTCCCCCCCCCCCCCCCCCCCCCCTCGCGTTGCTTGTTCCCCCTTTTTTTTTTTTTCTT
>CAAKHD010009501.1:11581-25239 GCA_901007705.1 Fistularia tabacaria | reverse complement strand
GGATCGCCAATGGGGGGGGTCTGGAAACCAGCCTCCGGCCCCCCACGGCTCCGCATCGGCTCTGCGGCCGGGGCCCCACGGGGCGGGGAGGAGGGGGGGGCGAAAAACCCAGAAGAAGGAAAAAAAAAACAAACAAGAAGAAGCGAAAACGCGGACGTGAGATCCTCCGAGGAGATCCTCCTGCGTCACACTCCTGGCGTCCGCGTCCACGTCCACGGCGGGCGTCCCGGCGACATTCCTGCGGGATAACGGTCTCCGTGCGGGACTTTAAGCCGGATCACGTCCTGCCTTCCCCGGGTGGAAGTGATCTCAGCAGACTCCTCCTCCTCCTCCACACCATCTTCCTCCTCCTCCTGCTGCTTCTGCTCTGCAGCATCAGCTGGAGCCCGCAGATCTTAGGACGGTGGCCGGCGAGGCTCAAAGTACACGCGGAACCCACGGGAGGCGCGAAGGCGTCAAACCGGAAGAGGGTTCTGTTCGAAAGGAACAGGAACGCTGTGGTGACCCAATGGGGAGGAGGTGAACATCTGAGAACATCTGGGAGCACCTTCCTGCATGCTTGAAGATAAGATAATACTTTATTGATCCCCATAGGGGAAATTCGGGATCAGTGAGAGGTTGGGCTTGTCTCCATGTTCTCCTCACTGGGTTCCCCATCTTCCTCCCAACAGTCCAAAACAACCAACAGGTCCCCTGAAGGCTCCTCACGTGTGAATGGATGGAGATGGATGTCTCCAGATGGATGCTCTTCCAGCGTTGGGAGCTCCTGGAGGCTGGTGCTGATGAGCCCTGAATGTACAGCTTGGATTAATAACATCCATCCATCCATCATAATGTCTGTCTGTCTACCAAACCACCTATCCATCTGTCTTCTGCCTCGATAGCCCCGAGTTTGTCTCCCCCTGCTGGAGTTCTGAGGGAAACGCCTGGAACATGAGCTGAGAGACCTGGAGACCTAACCCGGACTTCTTGGTCCAGCCATGGAAGGAGGTCTCCTAACCAGCGCCGTGGGTTTGTCACCCAGAGTCCCGGGACTGTGATCACGGTACTTTCCATGATCGTCGAGGGTCTTTGAATGTACCTACATTGAGCAGCATTAGGATGGAGACCTGCGTCCATGGCGGGGTTCTCCTCAAACATCAAGCCTCACCTCAGCGGTCCATCTGGAGTGACAAGGAGGTTAGAGGTCCCTGAGTGCGGTTGAAGATGCTGAAGGGGCCTCGGTTAGAGATGTAGGAGGTGCTTCAGTGCATGAGATGTTGGAGACATCGTATGAGCCCGTCGCTGAAGTTCTCCAGTGGTTTTTTTTGGATCGGCTGGCCATGTTGACCAGCATCCTGTCCTCAACCCCCTCCTACAGGGCGGTGAACTTGGAACCCACAGCAGACTGAGCCAGGTCAATACAGGAGAAGACAACCAGAAGACTCCTCTGACCTATCATGACATCACTCCAGTCCAACGTTTATTCGTTTGTACATTTTCGCACCCAAAGACGTCAACCGCTTTCTTGATTCTCACAAAACTTTTCAAAATAAAATAAAGCGAAGGACCACAGTGTCATACTCTTGTTTTGAGAGGCTGACCCGGAACATATGATGTCGTCATATCCGCCTGCCGCTGATTGGCTCGCTTCACGTTGCTGCTGATGTGGTGTTCCGAGCTCGACTCTAGCTCTACTCGCTTCAAACGGAGTCTCCGTCTAGGTGATATTTTGTATATTTGTCGAAAATAATGCCGTACTACCAGACGTGGGAAGAGTTCGCCCGGGCGGCTGAGAAACTTTACTTGACGGATCCCATGAAGGTGCGAAGAGTCGAGCTAGCAGGCTAAATGGCTAACGGGTTAGCCTGTTAGCCGGTGGAAAAAGGAGCTACTCCGGGGCAGCTGTTCTCCAAATAACCGCCTGTTGTCGTTCCAGGTCCGGGTGGTTCTGAAGTACCGGCACTGCGACGGTAACCTGTGCATCAAAGTGACCGACAATGCCGTGGTAAGTGTCACATCTGGGCTAAATGTCGTTCCGATGGAGGCGCTAGCTGCTCCTTCCTGCAGGCAAAAGTCAAAATGAGGCGCAGCGTTCATCCGCGACCCTCAGATGGACCCAAGCAGACATCTGGAAGGTCGAGGTCCATCACTGAGGTGGTCTCCTTCTCTCCTGGAAGGAGTGCACCACGTAAACCAGAGGAATGCAGCTGCAACACTCCGAGAGCCATTTGAACCCCCCAGAAAAGAAAACACTGGGAGCCTCAGAACGCCCTTGACCTGAAAAATGCGGCTAACATTATAAACATCCTTTTCTCGCTTTATGTTGCGTATAAAAACAACTACATTGCGTTTCAGGGGTGAAATCAATGAGCCGCTTTGGTGAAGACAAAACGTTATTTTAAAAACATTTTGATCTCTGATACAAAAGACGCTGGGTCTGAAGGTTACTTTCAAAGAACATACTCAGTGTCGTTGAGTGTTTCTCGTATTCAGGGGATAAAACCGTAAACCTACATTATCTACCAAATAATATCCATTGAAAATGTTTATTTTCCCTGTTAAGTGTCCTTTTTGCTCCTCAGCGCACAGCATCTGCTTGGCGGCGCTGAAATGTTCAGTATGTCGTCCGCCTGCGGTTATGATGCACGTTTTCAATGACGAGAATTTAAACAAGTTTGATTTAAATGTCCCAAAATCACCATCATCTTCAAATTTAGAATTATATTTGAAAAATGGATGAACTTAAATTGTTATGAATTTAAAAACTCCTTCAGAAGCCACGGTGAGCAGAGAGATGAAATGCAGCTCCGTGTTTTAAGCTTTTGGCTTTCTTCCAAAGAAGATTGAATAATTCAATTGAATGGTTTGGAGAAGTCATCTCAAAAACCTTCATCAAGGTATTGAATGGGGTTTCAGGTTCTACTTGTCCTGCAGGTGAATGCAGCCAATGCAATGAAAGATTTAGGACAGGAAGAACCGGACGACTCGCCGTTCACAGCGCATTCATTCCGGCCTATCCGGCTAACGGGTTAGCCTGTTAGCCCATAGATGGTCACCAGTAGAGCAGGGCTTGAGGAGTTGTCAAACCCTCTGTTTTTACACTGCAAATGGCTGGATGTTAGGAATTGTCTCCTCTGAGGTCTCCCAGGTCTGTCCTGGCTGCACGCCTTCTATTTAAGAACCTGCTAGATGTTACCCACTTCATTGAACGCTTTGACAGCAGGCCTAAACTAACCTTTCCTTCACAGTTGGAGTCACTATTGAACCTTCTAAAGATATATGAAAACATGTAAACATGTAAACATGACCGTTACTCCTAAATGGTTATTTTTGAGCTCAGCGATTCCGCTTTTTTGACGTTTATCATAGAAAAGCATATCAAATTCCCCAGAAGTTCAGATGAAAGAGGTCTTGAAGAGTTTGAAGGCCCTGCTCACACGCTGGCTGTCCTTTCAGTGTTTACAGTACAAGACAGACCAGGCACAGGACGTGAAGAAGATTGAGAAGCTGCATGGGAAACTGATGAGGCTCATGGTGTCCAAGGAGACGCACAGCGGCTCCATGGAGACGGACTAAGACCTCCTGGGAGCACCTGGATGAGCTGATGCGGGCGAGCATCTGAGGGAAGCTGTAATAACATGGGTTATTACTGTCAGAGATGTGACCATATGTACTGTAAATATTTAAATTTTGCCAAGGATTTTCTCAGAGACTCTCCTGGCATGAAATCCCAGAGTCCTGCTTCTCCATGCCGGGCCTTTCCACCACATCTCTGATCGCGTTGGGGCCGGTGTGCCGCTGGGGAAAATGTAGACCTACAAACCTGCTGTTTGACAAGCAGCTTTGGCGCCATCATTTCAGCTGCGGAGCCTCTCTTTGTTTTGATTTTCAATGGTTCCACATATTGGGAATGAAGGCGCTGCATGCCTCGGACGGTTTCATCTGGATCTGAACCCACCGTGAACAAAGCAGGACCTTCTTGTTTCCCTACAGCTGTTTTTCTTTTTTTGTGTGTGTGTGTGTGCGTGTGTGTGTGTGTGGTGGACCCCCACACCTCCAGATGCCATCTTTTGGCCAAAGTTGCGTTACATTTTCAATAAATGTTTTATTCACCTGAAAAAAGTCCAGTTTCATGAATGCATCGTTTGAATTTTCTCTGGAGATCCAACGATTACACACAGGTGAATCCAACGCCCTCGTCAAAAACTACACCTCCCATCAACTACTTCCTGTTTACCTAGCACGGTTCCTGCGAGAGCGTGCACATGACATCCATACTGTGAATCGCTGTCAGGGAGTTATTCTACCAGGTTATACTTTACACTCGTACCACATTATGATCTCATAGTATGTTTGGTTCGACTGTCACAGTGAATAACGATTTGTGGCTAAATATCGGAGGTGGCGTCAAAATATCTGGATGAACGTCCATCTTGTGAGGATGTCTGGTTGGAACAATGAGCAGATGTCTGTATTTTTTAACTTTTTTTGCGTGTTTCTGAAGCAAATCCACTATTATGTGTCGTCCCGGGATACTGAAAATCGTTGTTAGTTGTGTTTTGGTCCGGAGTGAGACGGTAGAAATCGGTCTTTTTCCAAGTAACATTCAGCCGCGGCGGTTGCTGTAAACGGGCAACGGTCCTTCCAATATGGCGTCCTGGCAGTGTCATCCCCTTACCAGTGCCACGCCCCCCTCCACACTTCCGCCGGACGCTGCGTACTCGCGCGAACATTCCGAAGGTGATAAAAAGAGACACCTGTCACGTCCTGGGCTCCGCAATCCCCGAACCGGAGCAAGCAGGTGATACCGGCGCCCCGGATCTTTCCACAACTTCTCCGGTGGAAGTGTCGTCCGCGGGGCGGGGAACATTCCGGGGAACCGGGGGAGGAAAGAACCGAACACAACCGCTTGGTTAGTCGCAATAATTTTATTTATTTTTAAATCAAAGCCGAATTCTAGCAGATGGTTCGGAGCGCTAGGGAAAGCTACGCTATCGTCGCGATGGCGCAGTTTTTTTTTTTCATTTTATGTCTTGGTTTAGTTTCTAAAAGTTAAAGTCACATCACCACCGCTCAGGTGTGCGACCGACGCGCGAAGCTGAGCGGACTCCATTAAAATGTTGCTTTTCCTTTCAATTTTTTATTTCTTTTGTTACTATCCCATGTGTGCGTGTTTAGCTAGTTCTGAGTCAAGCTAGCTCGGCCCGGACTCTTCTGGAACGGCGGTTGCGGAGGGATCTGAGCCGGAGGGCCGCCCCGCGGAGGGTTACAGGGGGAGTAAACAATTAACTCATGTGCGGGGTTGGGCTTTAAATGCGACACACACACACACACACACACACACACACACACACACACACACACACACACACACACACACAATGAGAAGTGCTTTGCGTGCAGCTCTGGAAGGGGGTCCTGATCCTGCTCCTGATCCAGTCAGCTGGTCTCCATAGTCGCCCTGTTCCACAGGGTTCTTTCACAACCCCTGCTTGTGGACTCAAATACCACTTTTTTTGTACTTAGTCATTTACTGAATATGGACTTGTGCATTAAAATATTGTTATAGGAAACACACTCATACTTTGACTTAGGAGTGTATTGGTTTTTTTTTTTTTTTTATTTCAAGTACTTGGGGTCAACAGTCCAGAGCAAAGGAGAGTGTGAAAAAGCGATAAAGAGAGGGGTTCAAGCAGGTTGGAATGGTTGGAGAAAAGTGTCAGGGTTTTTTTAATTAACTTATTTTTTACGGTTAGGACAGTACATATTAATCAATGTGTCGGCCAACAGCTTCCACATAAATATTCTGGAATTAGCACGACAGCTAAATTGCATCCATTGTCCTAAGGCAGGTAGAAAAAACTAACACACACAATAAGACATTAGTTGAGCAATAACATGAGTTAACGAAAGAGAAATTCCAAGGAAAAGCACAAGTTCTTTAATGGGAGAATGACTGGGTTCTATGAGAAAGAAGACTATCAGCCAGAATGAAAGGAAAGGTGGAGGAGACAGTGGAGATCAGAGATGCTGTATGGTTTGGAGACAGTGACATTGAAGATGTTGAGGTTCTCTTTAGGAGTGACCAGGATGGAGAGGATCAGGAATGAGTCCATCAGGGGGACGGCACATGTTAGATGTTTTGGAGAGAAGGCCAGAGAAGCCAGACTGAGATGGTTTGGTCATGGACAGGGGAGGGTAAGTGAATATATTGGCAGACGGATGCTGAGAAGAAGAAGAAGACCAAAGAGAAGATTTATGGACGTTGTGAGAGAGGAGGAACCAGAGAATAGGGTTAGATGGAGGAGGTGGATTGGCTGTGGAGACCCTAAAGGGAAAAGCCCAAAGGAGAAGAAGGAGTGTATTGGTTTATTGGTGACCGAGCTCACAATTCAGTTTGCTTTTGTATCAATTTCCCCATTAAAATGTATTAGTTTTCCTTTATGTTTGTAAATTAGAAAAATATACTTTATAAACAGCAAATAATGTATAAAAGCTAATACATGCATATGGAAGGGTAAGTAAAGAGATTAACTGGTTTTATTAAGTGTATTTACCTTACCTGTTTTCTGGTTACCTATTGTTTAACTTCGCTTCCTGGCTCCAAGCTTAACGCTACAACGAGTTGCTAAATGCTACACTTTGTCTAAACTCCATTTATGGACGGAGTGAAGCTGCTCCTGGCTCGTCCGTCCACGTTCCCGCCACCGCCGCGCCGAATCCCCATAAATATCTCCTGTCTTCTCACAGACGTTGCTCTCCATCACTGTATCTCACCCATTTTCTCAGGGCTACCCTCTTTAAACGCCACTTCACGGACTGCTGCGGCCATGTTGGTGTCAAACGCTCATCCCGCTCGCTCCTAACTCAGATCTGGGCTCTGATCACAGAGCTAAAACATCCACTGAGCGACAGCTCGGATCTCAGAAATAACCTTTGTTGATGCACTTGGAAGTCAAGGTTAATCTGCGCCTAATCGATGTCATGCTTGCGGATTTCTCGCCAAGGCTAATTTGCAACCCCGGTCACCTGGTTAGGCCTTCACGATTTAAACAAAGGTTGAAGAGCAAAGTCAAAACAGTTCATTAACTTTTCAATGCATAACAAATGAGGGGAGCAGACTAAAATGTGAGAGTCAGTGCTGGCAGGCTCGTCTCAGTGTCAGTCTTTGTTTTACATGCGTGTTTAAATAACCTTGAGTCGTCAGCGTGTCGAGCGTCCAGATGTTGTGCATCTCGCTGTTCTTCAGTTCCTGTCATTGCACCCAGAGTTCTAACTCCATCCTCTTTGTTTGTAAAGCTGGCAGCGAGGTCATTCACCTATTTGGAAACAGGTTTTAGCAATGAGACGCCTTTAAAACTGCTGCGAAATATGAATGATTTTGGCTGAATAAATGCGGTGCAGCTATAGAGGTTTCAAATGAATTACGACATCCAAACAAGTGAATCACTTTTAGTTAATTTGTATTATCTTGGTCTTCTGTTCACAAAACAGGAGATGGACATCAGTAAATTACAAACAAGTGTGTTTAGGCCTTCAAAAATACAGATAATTAACCAAAAGAATGGGAGTTATCCGAATTCTGGTCTTTTTTTGCCAAATGAAAAATAAAGTAAGAGAGACTACATAAGTATTAAATTATAGTCAGCAAAAATCATCTGAAAATTTGTTTTAAAAGATTCTCAAAGGGCTAATTTGTACCTACACCTAAATGTGAGTGACCGTTCAGCTGAAAACCTGCTGGAGACGTCTGAGCTTGAACTCAGCAAAAAAAAAAAAAAATCCTGAGAAATGACTGAAAAGATTTGAAAAACTAAACTTAAATGAGAAATGACCAACTTTCATGAAAAAAATCTCCAGAAAAATGTCTAGAATTGACCAAGAAATTGTCGTCAGACATTTCTCCAGACCGACTGCTTTCAAGAGGTTTTTGTTTAATAAAGTAAATCAGTTCCTAAAGAGTTCTATGAGGGTAGTTGGTTGGTTGGTTGAAGAGTGGCCTTCAAAACATGTGTTCCCTCCTCCTCCTCCCCTGCTGCCATGAAGGACCATCAGCACCATGATCACAGAGGTGCTGATTGCTCTGCTGGTGGGTGGATTCATCTACTTCCTGGTCCAGAGGAGCAGGGTCCAGGTTCTGAAGACAGAGGATGGCTGGTGGGGGGCCGGAGCTCCTCCCAGCGGCGGGGAGGACGACTCCATCCGACCTTTTGAGGTCAGCACCAGCGATGAAGAGCTGGAGGTAAGTTTGCTCCTCTGGACAACAAACTGTAGAGGTTCCTACTGAGCTGGATTTGAGAACGTCAGGGTGGAACCTAAAGAAGATGATCTGTGGGTTTGGGTCAGGACCTGCACAGGAGAATAGACCAGACGAGAGCTGTTCCCTCACTGGAGGACAGCCAGTTCCACTATGGATTCAACTCGGGGTATCTGCAGAAGGTGGTCTCCTACTGGAGAAAGGACTTTGACTGGAGGAGGCAGGTGGACAAACTCAACCGGTTCCCCCACTTCAAAACCAACATTGAAGGTTCGTGTCCGCCGCCGCCATCCTCAGACCTTCTGACCTGAGCTTTCCACTTCTGCTGTACGTCAGATATTGGATGAGCATCTCAAACCATCTTTAAATGGGGGGTTATTTTTCTCATCCTCTGCTTCACCTGGCAAAGCCCTCACGGCCGAGTCAGTATGTGTCCTTCAACCTCCAGCGTGAACATCTGGCTGTCCGGGGTGGAAAGCCTCCCAGCTGCCCCGTGGCCAGATCTCAGTCAGAGGAGGAGGAGGGGTTGATGAAGAAGACTATGCTCAGTGTTCCTCCCCCTTTTGATGTGGAACATTGTCTCTGATCTCCAATCCAGGCATCGATGTCCACTACGTGCACGTGAAACCCAAGAAGGTGCCGGCGGGGACCAGCCCCGTTCCCCTCATCCTGGTTCACGGCTGGCCCGGGTCTTTCTACGAGTTCTACGGGATGATCCCGCTGCTGACCGAACCCGCAGATCCGGACGGCCTGGCGTTCGAGGTGGTGTGTCCGTCCATTCCGGGATACGGCTTCTCGGACGCGCCGCAGAAGAAAGGTTTGTAGGCCAACGCTCATACATGGAAGCACTTCAGTAGGAGTTGTGTCTGCTGTGCAGATGGTCCAGCAGCATCCACATGATCCTTCACGTCCATGGACACATCTGCAATGGTCTGGTCTTTCAGCTCAGCAGCTTCCTCACACAGAAGACGTGCTCACAGGGAGCTGATCAGCAGTAGACATCTGGAGCTATGGTCAGCTGGAACCAAGCTTTGGGAGGGAGAGGATCCTCAATCTTACACCTGCAGAGACAGTTCCTTTATGATGTGCATCACTATTATGCTTACAAGGGTTGGTCTGCACATGAGAAGATGCTGAATGTCATTCGTGTTCTTCACTCACGTCCTTGCGAAGAGCTCCGGGGCTCCGGGGGACTTGGTTGCTTTTCCCCCGGTGCCCAGAAGGGGGTGCCGTTCTGCCGTTTGTCCCCGAATCCGTCTCGGTGTGTTTGCCCTGGTATCAGCCTTTTGAAATGACAGCCCGAAGAAGAACCAGCGCGATCACAGCGAGGAACAGTGTTCCTGCACTCGGAGGCTTTGTGATCTTCTGGCTCTACCAACAAGAGGATCCCTGCAGAGCCTCTTACCGTCCATTGAAATCAGGCTGAACGCCACCAGGTTACTGTAGTGACATCTTTGACGTGTGGTGATGAAGGTAAAGGTTGCGGCCTTTCCCTCGTCAAGCCTGCAGTGATCTACAAGGTTTGTGTGAGTTTCGGGTCGAAGAATAAACTTCTAGGCGTGTTTCAAAACAAATCCCGGGAACATCTTTGTTTTTTCACTTCGGTTCCTCCACGACGCCTTCACTGTCCATCAACGCGAGTAGGGAAATGGGTTCCATCTTCTGGACCACCTCTTTGCTTCTGCAGGAGTTCTTTATCTGAGAAGCAGCGATCCTGTGTGTCTGCTCTGGGCTCCCATCGATGATCCTGAGGTCCCAGCAGACACAAGTCCAAAAATAGTGTTGGACAGTTTTTTTTTTTTTTTTTACCATGCTAGATTTTAAGGGGTGGGCAGGAAGATTCCAGATACCAGATGTCTTCTGAGAGGAATGGTCAGGGATCCATCATGTCTTCTGTCAAACTCATTTGAAAATGACTCAAACAGCTGCAATTTATCAGACAACTGACCATTTAAATGAGATCGTAACTCTGTGTCCGTCCGCTAAAAAGGCGCTCTTCCATTGAATCTCCACGCCGCCAGGTTTTGACTCCATCTGCGCCGCTCGAGTTTTCCACAAGCTGATGAGGCGTCTGGGCTTCCAGCAGTTCTACGCTCACGGAGGAGACTGGGGCTGGCTGGTCACCACCAACATGGCCCAGCTGGAGCCGCAGTGAGTGGGACGGTTCTTCAAATCCCCTGCATTTCCTCCTCGTGATCGGAGGGTCTCGGTCCTGCAGGCCACATTCTCAAATCACTGATATATCTCATAAGTTCCTGATCTTTGGCAGATCATTGGGTTCTCAGGCACGTTCTTGATGATTCTTGGTAATGAGAGTTTTTTGTCGCGCCTCACGAACTGTCACATAAGTTTTCAGGTCATTTGTTGCTTTTAAAATAGATTTAAATTGATGGTCATTTATTATTTTGACATTCTCACTCCTTTTCTCTGTTAACTTCTCATTAACTCAGATCATTTCATGCTTATTCTTTGTTTTTACTCACGTTCTTGTCAATTATCAGCTGGAAGTTTTAAAGGAACAGAAACGCAAGGCAAATATTAGATCATTCACGATGCAAAACCCTGCTGCTGTTTGTTCGGCTCCCTCAGGACCGTCAAAGGGCTGCACATCAACTTCGGTCCTCCTTCGAAGCCGGGGCTTCCCGTGACCTTGTCCATCCTGCTGGGCCGTCACTTCCCCAAGATGTTCGGTTTCACCAGGCTGGACGCCGAGCGACTCTACCCCTGCATGGAGAAGCTGGTGGTGGAGCCCGTCAAGGAGTCCGGATACATGCACATCCAGGCCACCAAGCCCGACACCGTGGGTGAGGACCTTCGCTCCCCTTTTGCTCTGCTCCAGGCTTCATCCACTGCTTAGCAATGAACCCCACAAGAGGCCAAAGCAGAGGGAGGTCCTCTCAGATCTCAGGGTTGTTGTTACAACAGTCGCTCCTTTGGGTTTATAAGTGCCTCCATGCTGCTTATGTGGGACTGAAAAGCCCTCAGATCTTACTGATAAAAGGGTCCATCAGGTGAGAACTCGGCTGAAATGTGGTGTCTCCGTTTGGCCCTCAGGCCGAGGGCTCAATGACTCCCCGGTTGGTCTGGCTGCCTACATTCTGGAGAAGTTCTCCACCTGGACCAGCAAAGACTTCAGAAACCTGGAGGATGGCGGGCTGACCAGGTAGACGGTCTGAAACCGCGGCGCGAGCATTATGACCTTTTTAAATCAAGGTCTGAGAGACTTGATTCCAGGACCGTCCAGGCGCAGAAGCAGTGCTTCCTAGTGGTGTTCATGTGGAATTACAGGTTCTAGAGCAGTGGCTCTTAACCTGGGCCAGACGGAACCCCAGGGGTTCAGCGGAGGTCAACACACACCCCGACTCGTATGATTTGTGATGACACGCCCGCTTGGCCATCATTGGCTGCAGGTGATCACGCGACGGTGAATTGGATGCACGGTTCATTTTGTGCAGCAGTAAAACATATCCAGCTTGCTCCGAAAATGCAGATTTTTATACGCAGGGACGGCAATGTTGAGGAGTTGTGCAACTTTTCTGTTCTTTTCTCAACTCAACTTTCTCTTATTTTTGTCATAAAAGAAAAATTAATTTCAAGAGTTTATTCAAAAAAAGTTCTTTTTTTTTGGAGTGAAATAAAACAAAAACTAGTGAAAACTTAACAATAATGTAAAGATATATAGTCATTTTGCATAATATCGGGTATTATTAAAAAATAGGCATTTTTGAACCCCAGTATCATATAAATCCAACAAAAACTATTTATCTCTGAATAGAGCATGAAAAAATAAACTAAAAATATTTTTGGGGTCGAAAAAGAATGCAATTCATTTTTCATTTCCTATTATTTATTTTAATTCAGAGTTCTATTTTCTAAAGAAAATAATATTTTTTTTTAACCCATACATTTTCGGTGCCCGCTGTACATATCTATGTTTTGAGTTAGAAAAAAATCCCATTTTATTTTTCCTATTAAGAAGGGTTGGATGAATGCGCTTATGAAACTGCTGGGGTTCAGTTCCTCCAACAAGGTTAAGAACCACTGCTTTAGAGGGATCATTTGTCAGACAAACAAGAAATGCCTTGATCTCAATGAGCAGCTTGATTTGAAAATGAGCATCTGACCGCTGATACAAAATGGCTCCTTTCTCATTTTTTGTCTGTGTGTGTGTGCTTTGCAGGAAGTTCTCTCTGGATGACCTGCTGACTAACGTGATGATCTACTGGACGTCCGGCTGCATCGTCTCCTCGATGAGGTTCTACAAGGAAAACTTTTCCAAAGGCCTGGACCAGCCTCACTCCAGGTGAGCCTGCCACGGATAGAGCCAGCCTCAACCGAGCACCTTTCGCCTCCTCCCCGTCCCGCGTCAAGATGACCAGATGTTTCCACATTGGGACCAGCTCCAGCTTTTAAACCGGATTTGTCCTTAAACCTGGGGTGGATCAGGCGTTCAGAGAGCAGCAGGCGTCCGCCTCACTTGCTTTTTAGCCACCCCACAGTCCCACACCATCATTCATGACCACTCACAGATCTGAACAGAAGAAGCCTCAGTGATCTCGGTGTTGGAAACCTGTTTGTTTTGGTTTCTCCTCCTCTGGAACAGGGCAGCTCTCCTTCCCGCTGATGAGCTCTGTGTTCTTGCAGGATCCCGGTGTACGTCCCCACCGGCTTCGCCTGCTTCCCCGACGAGCTGATGCACACCCCGGAGCTGTGGGTAAAACAGAAGTACCACCAGCTCAAGACCTACTCGCCCATGGCCCGCGGTGGCCACTTCGCCGCCATGGAGGAGCCCCAACTGATGGCAGAGGACCTCCACAACTTCGTCAGGACCGTGGAGAAGAAGAAGAAGCAGTAGAGCCCTGGCAGGTGAAGGAGATGATGAAGCGGGTGGAGGGATTGGGAGCGTTCAAGCCGGTGGAGATGATCTCCGTCGGTCTTCGTATCTGGTATCATCTCAGCCTTCATCGCCCGGCTGAAACCTGATCGGCTGTGTGTTCTCTATCCCCAGCATCCTTCTGTTCCCTCCCTGGTTGTTGATGGACTCTGGACCCTCCTGGAAGCCTCCCGTCAGCCTTGCAGTCCCGGGTTCGGCGGGCAGCTGCAGCTGGGAGGTCAGTGTGTGTTGACGGCGTGAAGGAGACGCAGACATTCCTGGAGCTGATAACACTGGTCTTCAGCCATGCAGCCGCCGGGCCTCCGGGCCAACACTCCTTCACACAGCATTTAATTAAATTAAAGCCGTTTCTACAGGATCTCTGTGCGGGATGTGCAGGATCTCTGAGAAACCCCCGCAGATCTGGACACGTGAACCACGACGAAATCACCCATGAATCAAAAGGAATCGACCAGAGAGACCAAATTAAAACGTCTTTGGGGGGGGGGGGGGGGGAAAAAAAAAAAAATACCACCAAAAAAAAAA